>BQNB010065608.1:3036-34876 GCA_026074375.1 Tanacetum coccineum
CTTCGAAAAATCCTTAACCAGCTAAAGGTGGTTACAGCGTGATCCGTCTCGTTTTTCTCTTCGATTTGAGAGGTCACGGGCCTAAAACGGACTTACGGATCAAAAGTTATGGCTGTTTTACTGAAACCCTTTTCGTCACACAAGTTTTCTAAAAAAAATTTCGTTCGGTCCAAAAAAAATTTGCTCGTTCGATTCCACTCGTTCGATTCCGCTCGTTCGATCCGGTCGTTCGATCCGCTCGTTCGATCCGCTCGTTCGATCCGCTCGTTCGATCCGCTTGTTCGAGTCCGCTTGTTCGAGTCTTCTTGTTCGATCCAAAAGTGATTTCACTAGATCGATTGTCCTTGTTCGATCCAAACACACTCCACTCGTTCGATCCTCGAAGGATGAGACTCGATCGATCCTTGATAGAAGTTCACTCGTTCGATCCTTGAGAGAAGTTCACTCGTTCGATCCAAACAAAAAACCACTCGTTCGGTTCGATCCTTGAGAGAAGTTCACTCGTTCGATCCTTGAAGCATGCCTTCTAGTTCGGTCCTTGCGTTTAAAGCTTATAACCAAGAAACGACGCCGAACCAATGAGTTCATAAAAAACAAAATCACTAACACAACACACTCGAATACAATACACCCCCAGTTAGCTCTTGATACCAATTGACAAGGATAAAAAACACCTTTTCGGGAGGTCTTGGTTGATCAAAATAAACTAGATGGATCATTGTGTAGTTTTAGTGAGAGAAAATAAAGAGTGGGGATGAACACAAAAAGATGGAATATTAGATTGAAAAGAAAAATGAACATCCACCCCCTCATGGAGAGCCATGAGGGGTATTTATACAAGAAGAAAAAGCTAACTATTCCTAGTTAACATAAAAGACCCCTGCGTGATATGCAGTGTCCAAAACTAATCCAATTCACGTGTAAGACGCCAACTTCACTAAAAAATGAGGCTAACATCTACCCAGCAGGAAAGTCAAAATTGTGACAAAACACTTATTTTATTTTTGAAAATTTTCAATTTTTTTAGTTTTTGGTATTTTGGTGGTAAAAACGGGATTAAGTGAAAACAACGGCTGTAGGCACAATCAAATTGATAGATCCCCCCATACTAGAACTAAACATTGTCCTCAATATTTTAAGAAGGGTTTCTACGTATATCTAAATCCGTTTATTAAGTATGCTCAAAAATAAACGTTAGTCGATAAGATTTGGATATTGGATTCCCATTATTGAAGCTGAGGATTTGAAGCTCGAGTGATCGAAGGACAAAAACCACGAGCATGAGAGACTTTAAAAATCTGGGACAATCTTGGACATACAATCACAAAACACAAAACACAGAAAAGGAAGAGGCGAGCCTCCTTACATAAGACTTATTCATTACTACTATATAATTATACTAGGATAAACATGGGTTGCTACCCACAAAGCGCTTGTTTAAGGTCACTTAGCTTGACCCGATCCCCCATACTTAAACTGGTCAAGGGGGATAGAAATGGAGACACGGAACATTCAAAACACGGATGTACTCTCCATAAGAGCAAGGAAAAATCTCCATCGGGCTTTCAAAAATTTTAATGACTTTAAAAGCTTTAGGGCCCCAATGAGATAATTCTAGGAGAAGAGAAGTATGAACTCCTTTAGAAGTGAGAATCTTAGGGTTGAAAACTTTTTCCTCATTTTCGGATGAAAACGAGAGTAGAGTTTCGGATCCGAGAACTTCTTTGTAGAAAGGAAGTTCATAAAGAGGAGGATTAAAATCCTCAAGAATTAAAGAAGCATTAGTGGTCTTCTTTACATTCTTTGCACAGTTGGTGACTCGAATAGTGATTTCAAAAAGGTTCTCATGAATGAGTATACCCGAATTAAATACTTTGTGATCGTTATCGGTTAAAGGCAAAGCATCAACCTCGGAAAAATCCTCATAGAAAACCGAGTCACACTCGGGGGAAGGAAGGAAATCACTTAATCTAGGGGGATTAAATTCATCAATCAAGAGTTGAGACTCTTTGATTTTATCTTCCTTGGAGTCAAATGGATCATCATAAAAATCATTATTATTAGACTCAAGTTCAACAAGATCATCATTGACATCATCATATAATGGTGGCGATGAATAATCAAGAGTATGTTCATCGGTGAACATCTCAGGAATGGTATCAACAAGATCGTTATTAGGATTTGCAAGATTACCCTCATCAACCGAATCCTCGAGAATAGAATCCATTTCCTTGGTAGGATCATGGTTAAGCAAATATTCTATTTCTCTAAGATCGGATTCGATATCAAAAGGAAGATCATCATTTCCCGGTGGAAATGAATCACTTGCGAGATAAGCTTCGAATTCTTCCCAAATTAAATCACTTTCTTCGAAGGAAGTAATTGTGGGGGAAGAAGAAGACTTGGTCACGGGTTCCGAAATCGGAGTGGGATTGCCACTCAATGGATTGATAACTTCCGGTGAAGTTAAATCGGTATGAGAAGAAAAAGTGGGATTGCCACTTTGATGATTTGTTATCTTTTCATTTGCAAACAAGTCCTCAAGATAATCTTTATGAGAGACATTGTAGATGTCAATCATGTTGATTGATTCTTTTTTAGGCTTGTTAGAATAGCTTGAAGTATCATGTCTCATGTTCAAGATTAATCTTTCATCACCGTCACGGAGAATCATTTCTTCTCCGTGAACGTCAATCAAAGCACGAGCGGTCCGTAAGAAAGGTCTTCCCAAGATGAGGGGGACTCGAGGATCGCTTTCATAATCAACGATGACAAAATCAGCGGGGAATGTGAACTTTCCAACCGGAACAAAGACATCTCTTGCAATTCCAGCCGGTGTACAAATTGCCCGGTTAGCTAGTTCAAGGGTCATGCGGGTGGAAATAAGCTCGGGTAAACCTAACTTTTTCCAAACCGAGAGTGGCATCAAGTTGATGCTAGCACCTAGATCGGCTAGGGCCTTGCACTTGAGCTCACTAAAACCACACGGAATGAGAAATTTCCCAGGGTCTCCAAGTTTCTCGGGTAACTTCTTAAGGATAACCGCTGAGCAATTTTCATTAAGGGGTGTGTTTGCCAGCTCTAAAAGTTTCTCCTTATTGGAAAGGAGACTTTTAAGCATTTTTTGGTATTTCGGGATAAGAATCAAAGCATCGGCAAGAGAGATATTGATGTGAAGTTGTTTGAACATTTGCCAAAACTTATGAATTTGGATTTCATCTTTTTCTTGCTGTTTTTCTTGGTTCATTCTTGAAGGATAAGGGATATGAGGGTGACGAGGATCCCTTTGGTGCACCACATAATTTCTTAGTGAAGGAGGTTTAGCTTTTTGGACAAGAGGAGGTGGGACCTTAATGGTATACTCAGCGAGTTCCGGGTCCGTTAAAGTCTCCTCTGCATGTTCATCCTCCTCCGGATTAATGAATGGAGGAGGCATAGGAACGGAAGGTCCATCAAGAACAAGACCACTTCGGGTGGTGATGGCTTTTAATTCACCTTTCGGGTTAGCAATGGTGTTGCCAGGGAGAGATCCCGAACCCGAAGAAGAAGCGGTGTTCATTTGGAAAAAGCTAGCCATCATGTTCTTAAGCTCATTGGTTTGGTTATACATTGAAGCTTGAATCGAAGTTTTTATTTCATTTCTTAACTCATTTTTAACATTGTTAATTTGAGCTTGCATGGCTTTTATATTAACCTCATTTATCTTAATTTTCTCCAACTCACTTAAAGGTACAACTTAATTTTGTTGAATTAGAGCTTGATAAGATATATCTTGTTTGAAATTGTTTCCTCGATTATATCCTTGAGGTTGGCTAAACCGGTTTTGATTATTTTTTTGCACATTGTTGAGCAAAACACCAGTGAGGTCGAATTGATTCAGCCACACTCGTGGACGATAACTGTATTACCCTGATTGTAGTTAACTGCGGCTGCTGAAACGTATCCTTGAAATTAATCCTGAAATTCAGGAAAGAGTGTGCCACGACGACGAGACATTTGTAACTGGATTAATAAGATGAGCACCACCTCAAGTAACACAAATTACCTCAACGGCTTTTACGTAAGCTTGGAGGTCGGTTGCTTGAAATTTGTATAGAATAGCGGTCATGGCGGTAGTCACATCACTTGTTTGCTGATTAACTGCATGAGTAAGTTTGGCTATCTCAGAGGAAGAAGAATTAACATCACTTGATTTCACTTGAGAAACAATCGATTTTGTAACACCCCCAAAATGGGTCGCAGCGGAATAAGGATCCGGGGCGTGTTACTTCAAGAATCAATAGCCACAAGATATATATAGAGAACGACACAAAAAGTCGTTTAAATTGATCCATTGGATTTAATTAAAGACATATTACCAAAAAAAAAGCTTATAGCTTCACTTGTTCCTTGGTAATATTACAAAAGAGACATAGATTCCCTAAAATATGATATAAAAGCTTTAAGCGTGCAATCCAAAACGTAACCCAATGCATCCTTGGCACCTCGTGCCTATTGACCTCCTAAAAACATTGCTTAAAAAACGTCAACAAAAATAGTTTGGTGAATCATAGTTTTATGTTATTCTTAAATTCACAGGACCGCAAGGACTTCCAGTGATGTTACAAATATGCAAACAAATCACAAAAACCAAATTACATTTAACACTAAGCTCAAGACACTGAAGCTCGACAGTCTGTTCGCAAAATATTGCACTCATCCCGAAATGATGTTTCCTAACCCGAAACATCCCTGATTTTTTTTTTTTTTTTTTTTTTTTGGGACTTGCTATAACTTTCGTGTTTCCCCGATGATAGCTAGTCACCCGAACGGGGAGTCTTTCCCAAATAGATCTAATTAAATAACAATCGCAGGCTCACATAATGTAATTCCCAACTACAACTATGCAAATGGACAGTTCATGATAAAGGGCTTAACTTGGGTTATCACTACTTAGGCAAACATGTAATCAATGCAAAATATCCACTTGCGTCCAATTTGCAAAACAAAGCTTGTTTCCACCCCAAATAATAGTAAATCAGTAAAACTATAAAAAGTGTGGGGCTATGAACTCACCTCAAGTGAGTGATCTGATAATTTATATCAAGTGTGGGAATGCTTCACGATTATTCCCGAATGCAACCTAATTAAATATAGGTCGTATAAGTACCGAGTACTTATATTAATAACATAATATAATCTTATAGTTGTATCACCATCTATTTGTTTAAGTGAAATTGTAATTATAAAGTAAAAACGTTTATAATTACTCCTTTAACTAAAATGACATAACTTTGTACGTTTTTAAGCCCGTTTTCTCGCGTTAACTACGCCCACGCTTTGTATTAAATGAGTGATCATAAAATTAAAATCACATTTTTAGGTTTTTGAGATTCTGTGATGAATATGTATTACTGTTCAATAACATCTAAAAAATCATTTTATACTTTTAATTAACGTAGAAACCCGTTTTTTAGCCTATCTTATTCGTTATAGCTCCGTTTTTAGCGATTCTTTCGAACACGTTCTCGTAATTGAAAGTTTTATCATATTATTGATGTTTTAAAAATATAAGTTTCTGTGGTGAATAGTAACTTTTATAAAAATTGTTTTATAAAAGTATTAACTATCATAAACTTGTAAATAGCGTATCTTCTTCGTTAATTAATCGATTTTCGAGTTCTTTCATGACCCCTCATCCTTTGACATGTTAAGTATATTATAAAACAACAAAACATAATATAAAATTTTGAATTACAAAACAGCCCAACTAAGATATTATTTTTTCCAAAATTGTTTAAAACTTGTTTTTTTAGGACTTTTAGACTTTACCACTTTGTTACAAACCTTTAGAACCCTTAATATCTTATTCTTACATATATTATGTCCATTAGGGTTATGTTCTTGTTCATTTGAGTCCAAGATAACAAGATTAACATCTATTTTACCATTTACACTTGTAATTCTGAAGTTACTTTTAGAACTTAAACATGTTCATACTTAAACCATATGTTAACATACTTTTACATTCATTTTCAAGATATAGTATAACCATATGACAAAGAATAAGTCATAAATTCATAAACATAAGTGAAAACTCATTTTTCATATTAAAAATTCCTTAGTGGTGATTTAGCCATAAATAACATATTACATCATAAATAATGATGATAAAAAGTATGAAGGAATTAGGAAGACCTTAGGGATGAAGTATGAGATGAAAAGAATGCTAACCCTTTTTAGATTCAAAACCAAAGCTTACAAGCTTATAAACCCTAGATTAGGTTTGAAACCCTAATATTGCAATAACTTGTTAAAACCCCTTTTTCAAGCTTACAACCTTTAATTCTTCTTAGAATAACCTGTAAGTATGATATGTAAAACACAATATGGTTAAAGAAAATCAAGCTATGGAATGGTGATTTCTAAGGGTTTTGAGCGGAGTTGAGAGAGAAGGGAGCAAGAGTTTTTGTGGATTTTTGCTAAGTGTTTATGAAATAAAGAGTGTATGCCATGCTATTTATAGTGAAAATACTAATTTAACCTAACCATGTTTACTTTTTCTAACCCATGTGTAAGTGACATGATCCCTATAATATCTAGATATTAATAATATCCATATATTTAGGGCAAGATGATAACTCATGGTCCTATCTTGAAAATTCGGCCACATAGCATTATGTGATGTTATATTGATATTTGGATTAATGGGTAGAAACGTGGTATTCGTTAAAAGCTAGTTAGGTTTGTGTGCCTTCCGGGAATGCCAGAACGTGTTTTATCGTAAACGTAAGCCATTTACTAGCCAATAAAAAAAAGATGAACAAATTTATTAATTATCCTCTAAATAATCATATAACCATTATGTTTGATGTAAACATTAATTTTTTAAAGCCCTGTTTACTTGAATGATCCATTTTTAGTTTTTACGCGATTTAACTAATGTTTACGATTAAGAGCAAAACGCGTACAAATACAAAAAATAATTGGTGACTTTATTACGCGTACATGCCTAAAACACGAGGTGTTATCGATTTTTGTTTCCATGAATTGCGGACTTTGGATGTTTTCGATAATTGACCAACCACATCTTTGAGTACGTCTTTCCAAAAGATGGAGAGAGCGCGGGACGCGGCTGCGAGCAGAATTCAAAGAATCTTGGTCGGTGGTTTAAGGCATTGTAGAAGGTATCAAGTTGATGCAATTCGGTAAAACCATGATGAGGGCATGCACGAAGGAGATCCTTGTAACGGTCCTATGCCTCATGAAACGATTCATCAAAACGTTGTTGAAAGTTGGAAATTTCATTTCGGAGATTTGTCGTTCTTGAGGGAGGAAATAATTCATTGATGAATTTGGAAAAAGATTTTCCAAGGGAGGAAAGAATTCATTGATGAATTTAGAAACAAGATCTTCCCAAGTGAGAATAGAACGAGGGGGTTCTTTTTTGAGCCAACGACGGGATGCCCCTGCAAGAGAGAAAGGAAAAAGCATATGCTTAATCGCCGAGTTCGGCACATCCTTGTATTTGATTGTGGAAGTTATTTTGTTAAACCAACGGATGTGGTCATGAGGATTGTCTTTCTCAAGTTCGAAGAATTAGTCCGAAGTCATCGTATTAATGAGACTATGCTTGAGCTCAAAATGCTCAGCAAGAATCGGTGGAACCACAATTGCCTCCGCATAACCCTCGGTGGGTGCACGAAGCAATTCCGCCATAGTACGTTGATCGGCCATCGTATCTACGGGAGATTCTTCAAGAGAAAAGGTTGCTTTGAACGTCTACGGTTACGAAGTTTTGGATTTGAAGTAGTTGGACTAGGAGAAGATTCACCATCTAGATTCGAAGAAGAGCGAGTGAGCATGCACAAAAAACAAGAACAACACAATATTTTTGTTAACCGGATGTTAAAAGTCCACGATAGCTCTTTAAACTACTCACAAGAGAGCGGAAGGAATTAGCACGCCGAAGCGATTTAAAAGCGTTCTTCCTTTTTGGACGATGTTCCTTAGATCAAGCCCGCCTTATACCCTCCTTATAGTTTGTAATTCAAAGGTGAGCCAATTATAACGATTAACAACACGATTTGTTTTGTTGGTTTTTTAATTTTTTTGGTACTTTCAATACTTTAGGAAAAGTATTGTCGGTATTTTTTTTATAATAAGAAAATATTCAAAAACGGAAAATGATAACTTCACGAGGAAGGGTCTTCAAATACTAATCTTCAAACGAAACACGATAATCGTCTCACGACCTCCCCGGCAGCGGCGCCAAAAATTGACTCGTCCTTTTTAGTATATATAAATATAATAAATATATAATATAAATACGTAATAAGGATAAGATCAATAATAAGAGAGATAAGTATTCCGTAAGGCTTTTAAAGAGACTTCACTTTTATCCAAATCAAAACCCTAAAAAAACCTCCCGGGTCGTTTCCCAACGAGGCGTGAATTGAGAATCGGTCGAGTTCGTGATCGCGTTTTTGGATTCCTAATTCTACAATAATAATGCCAAAACAAGTAAAGGAAACCTAAAAACGAAAGCAAATAAGGCTAAAACACGAAAAACGAGAACGGGATTCAAATCCCGTTCTTTAAAAAAACAAATTGTGAAATTTTAACCCTACGGATGCAAATTTAATTTTCCTAGGTGCTAAATGGTAAAAGAAAATTAAAAAAAAGAATTATATTTTTTTGACTTTTTTATAATTTTTTATGAATTAAAAACTGATTTTAACTAAATTAAATATAAAAAATATTAAACGAAATTGGAAAATTTTGAAAAAATGCAAGAAAATACTTTAAGCTATGAAGAACCTAGAAAAAAAATACAAACTTGGACAAACAGCTTATAAATAAGCCGTAAATAAGCAAAAAAACTGCTAAAAAGCTTAAGGGCTAAAAAGCCTTTAAATACAAACCACTTGGGACTTATAACGAAAAAGTCCCAAGGGTGCAGCGGTAAAGAGTGTGTGTGGAACGGGTAGAGGTTGGTTGAGGTTGAGGGTTCGAGCCTTGCTCACCCTTAACTTCCCAATTTCCCTGTTTTTTATTTTTGCCAAAAATTTGTTACCAGCTTATAAATAAGCTGTAAACCTACAACTTTTGTGAAGACAAAATTTTTATATCTTAAAAATAAGCTCAGAATTTAAGCTGAAAAAGTGACAGATTACTAAACTAAACTAAAAGACTAAATGGCTAACTGTTAAGCAATTTCAAACAGAATAAGCAATTACAAAGCATAAATAAGCTAACATAGGTAAACTACTAGACCTATTAAGCATTAGTGAACAAAAATAAGCTAACAACTTCTTTTGAGTGAGCTTGGTCATTGGTTTGGCGATCTTTGAAAACCCTTCAATGAATCGTCGATAATACCCAGCAAGACCTAAAAACTGACGAATCTCCGTTGGTGTCTTAGGAGATGCCCAATCTTTAACGGATTCGATCTTGGCTGGATCCACATGAATGCCTTTATTATCAATCACGTGACCGAGGAACTGTACTTTGGGAATCCAAAATTCACACTTGGAAAATTTTGCATACAACTCCTCTTTCTTCAACAACTCCAATATTATCTTCAGATGCTCTTCGTGCTCTTGCTTGTTCTTGGAATAGATCAAAATATCGTCAATAAAGACAATTACGAATTTGTCCAGATAAGGTTTGCACACTCGTTCATGAGGTCCATAAACACAGCAGGTGCGTTGGTCAAACCAAACGGCATAACTTGGAATTCATAATGTCCATATCGAGTTCTGAAGGCAGTCTTCGAGATGTCTTCTTCTCGAACCCTCAATTGGTGATAACCTGACCTTAGGTCGATCTTCGAGTAGACACTCGACCCTTGAAGTTGATCGAATAAGTCATCAATTCTTGGTAGCGGATAACGGTTCTTCACCGTTAGTTTGTTTAGTTCCCGATAATCTATGCACATCCATAACGATCCATCTATTCTTCTGACTAAATAGAACTGGACTCCCCATGGTGACAACTAGGTCTTATAAAGCCTTTGTTCGGAAAAGCTCTTGTATTTGATCCGCCCAATTTTTCATTACTGATGGGCCAAACGTAACGTGCCCGGGTGCTACAGGTGCAGCACAGGACAGATCGATTGTAAATTCCACTTGTCTGGTATGTGAAAGACCTGGCAAGTCCTCGGGAAATACTTCGGGAAAATTTTTGACGATCGGTACATCTTGCAGTTGCTTCTTCTTTGACTTGTCTCTAGTCTCCTTGATGGTAATATGGTGCCCATGAAGACATGACATCCTTGTAGCATATACTTCCTGGGTCCCTTGGTGCACGAGATATGTATAATCGAGTCCCGCGTTATTTCTACTTCCGTCTCCATGTAAAAATTAATCGATTTCGCTCCCAAAGGGAATACGAACGATCTTCTTAGCACAGTCAATAATGGCTTGGTATTTCGTCAACCAGTCCATGCCAATTATGACGTCATAAGTACCCATTTCTACAGGCATTAGGTCGACGTGAAACGGATGTTTTCATAAATTTAAAGTGCAACCAGTAATACCGTATATACCCAAATTATTCTACCAACAGCCAATCAACTTTATAACCATGATCTAATGTAGTGGGGGCTATATTAATCAAAGTACTAAATTGAGTAGACACGAAACTTCTATCTGCACCAGTATCAAATAAAATGGAAAGCAGACAACGGTTTGTTTTAGAGAAACGTACCCTCACAACGATGTAGTCCTGGGATTTGCCCTGCAACTCCCACGCATAAGCCCTGGCTACACCAAAACCAATCCCCATGATTCTTGTTTCTGTCCACTTGGGCATCCTTCTTGAAGTGCCTGGAGATCCCCACACTCAAAGCAAACGATGCAAATGGCATTTGCCCCTTGGCTCTCGGTTGTTTTTGTTGCGTTTGTTGTTGTTTAATGTTATTGTGGTTGTTGTTTGTATTATTTGCATTGCAGCCGCTCCTACCGTTCTTGGCCAGGTGGGCCAATGCTTCTAGCAGTTATTTCAATGTTGGTAATACAAGACCGTAATTGGTTTAGTTACCACTTGGGACATAGAGGATTTTTAGTCCCTTTCATACGGTTTTTCTTGTCACCATTCCCGGCAGCATAAGCCCTGCCTGTGTTCTGCCTTTTGTTTGGTTGTTGGTTTTGGTTATTTCGAGGAGTGTCTTCAAACTTCCTCTTGTTTTCTGCCTGTCTACACAGCAACATGTAAATTCTCCAACCATCAATTCAGTCGCCATCACAATACCTGCCTGTATGGTTTTTTGCTTCGATTGCCACAACACTTGAGTAAATCAGTCCGGGCATCCCATCGACTACCTTCAATTTTGTCAAGTCTCTCAGGAACATCCTGTCACACAGCAATGCTAGCTCCTGGAAGCGTTGGTTGTAAGCTACCACATCGGTGCCTTTTACTTTTAGGTTCCACAATTCTGCCTCAACCTTCTTGATTTCATTCCTCGGACAATATTTAGTTGTCATCTTCTTTTTTTAAGTCAGACACGTATTAGGCATATCAACCTCAATTAGTCACTGTTCCTAGCATGTGAGTTCCCACCATGTTAGAGGCATTCCCATAAGTGTACAAATGGCAAACTTCACTTGATTTATCCACGGTGCCCAGTACTTATGCGAAACACGGTTTCCATCCTCTCAAACCATTGGGTCAAGTCGACCACTCCTTCTGTGCCCCTGAAGAATAAGGGTTGACATTTCATGAAGTCTTGATAGGTGCACTCCCGAACAGCGCGTTCATTCCTTCTCACACCTGTTCCCGAGGTATGGCTATCATCGCCATTTCGGGTCGTAGCACGTGCTGCCAATACAGCAGTGACACCCTCGTCGATCATGGCCTGAAGTTGGGCACTGGTGACCGAAGTAGTGGTTATAAGGGTCTGTGACTGGTGGGGTAGTTGTCCTGGTTTAACCTCGTGGGCCTTCCTCTTGGTGCCATTTTCTTAAATCACAAGAAAACATAATACCCGTTAGATTCCAAAAATCTTAACCATAACCCGATGTATACATAATAAATAAAACGAGATCACAGCACATGGTGAAATATACAACAATAGTGAAATTAAAAAAAATCGACATTCATTCACAATAAATTCGATTTCATATAAAACATAATCCATCCTTTCCATATATAACTTGGAAAAATAATACATGATTGGTTTAAATACATAATTATTCCCTATCGCTAGGTTACAAAATGAAAATCAACATAGAGCCCTACTAGCCAGGAGTTACCCGTAATACTTAGTAGGCTATGCAGGATAGCTAATCAGAAATAAAAGATCTATACAGGATAGCGTAACCAAACAAAGATCTATACCGCCTGCTAGCTGGAGTCTAGTCTACGCGATTTAGCTTAAAAGTACACATTAAAAGTAAACGCGTATCAGGCCAAAATAAATAGTGACGAATAATAGGAGTCGTAAAATGACTTGAATTTGAGAAATGTTACAGTCTCCATCCGTTAAAAGAGCTTTGTCCTCAAAGCTTAAGACCTTGTAGTAGATGACGAAGCCCGGTTTGTGAAAAGCTGTGGGTATTTCTGTTTGAATGAATCTTCACATTCCCAGGTGAACTCAGGACCCCTCCTAGAGTTCCAATGAACCTTAACCAATGGTATCCAGCTTCGATTCAATCGTTTGATCTCCCATTCCATAATTTCAATGGGCTCTTCCACAAACTAGAGCTTATCGTCAACGTGAATTCCTTCTAACGGCATGACTAATGGTTCGTCTGCGTAACATTTCTTCAGATTAGACACATGGAAGGTATGATGAACTCTACTTAACTCTTGGGGAAGTTCCAGCCTGTAGGCAACTTTCCCAACTTTGGCTAACACCTAGAAAGGTCCTACATATCTCGGGTTCAGCTTTCCCCGCTTACCGAATCGTACGACCCCTTTCCAAGGTGAGACCTTAAGCATAACCCTATCCCTAACTTCGAACTCCATTGGCTTTCGTTTCTGATCAGCGTAGCTCTTTTGTCGATCCTGAGCAGCTTGCATCCTCTGCTTGATCAGGACAATCTTTTCCGTTGTCTTTTGGATTAATTCTGGACTAGTTAGTTGAGCTTCCCCAACCTCGGCCCAGCACACTGGTGATTGACATTTTTAACCATACAGTGCCTCATAAGGTGCGGCCTTTATGCTAGCGTGATAACTGTTGTTGTATGAAAACTCAGCCAATGGCAAATTTTTAACCCATCCTTTGCCAAAATCGATCACGCAAGCATGTAGCATTTCCTAGAGAGTTTGGATAGTTCTCTTGCTCTGGCCGTCGGTTTCTGGATGATATGCAGTGCTCATACTTACATCTGTACCCAAAGCTTTCTGAAATGATTTCCAAAAATTAGATGTGAACCTCTCATCACGATCACAGATAATTGAAGTAGGTATCCCATGTCTTGCTACTATCCTGTTTAGGTACAACCTTGCCAACTTGTCCAATGGATCATTCTCCCTTATTGGCAAGAAGTGAGCAGATTTTGTAAGTCGATCCACAATCACCTAGATGGTGTCAAAACCTTGTGACGACTTAGGAAGCTTTGTGATAAAATCCATCATGATATTATCCCATTTCCACTCGGGTATTGCTGGTTGTACTAACAGCCCTGATGGCCTTTGGTGTTCGGCCTTGACCCTCGCGCACGTCAAGCACTTGCTAACATAAGCGGCGATGTCAGCCTTCATGTTTGGCCACTAATACAGTTTCTTCACATCTTGGTACATCTTTTCAGAACTGGGATAGATAGAGTATTTTAACTTGTGAGATTCGTGCATAATCACAGATCTTAAATCTCCATAGCAAGGTAACCAACTTCTGCCGTGTAAACATAAAGTCTCGTCGGCGTGTGGTTCCAACCTTTCCTTGGGTATATCCTTTCTGATCATACCTCCTACATCTTCATTCACAAGATTCTCTGGTTTCTAAGCTTCGATCTGAGCTTTTAAAATTCATTTTGGAAGATCCAAGCCAATAGTCATAACCAAGGCTCAAACCCGCAGTGGCTCAATCCGCTCCTTACAGCTTAATGCATCAGCCACTACGTTTGCCTTCCCTGAATGATAACGAATGTCACAATCGTAGTCGCTTAGCAATTCAAGCCAACGGCGTTGCCTTATGTTAAGCTTCTTTTGATCGAGAATGTGTTGTAAGCTTTTATGGTCGGTAAACACGGTACATCTGGTTCCATATAGATAGTGTCTCCATATCTTTAGAGCAAATACCACCGATCCAAGTTCTAAATCATGAGTGGTGTAGTTCTTCTCATGAACTTTTAACTGTCGAGAAGTATAGGCAATCACCTTCTCTCTTTGCATCAACACAACGCCTAAGCCTTTGTGGGAAGCATCACAATAGACCACAAAGCCTTCGCTTCCTTTGGGTAATGCCAGAATTGGCGCACTGCATAACTTCTGCTTTATTAACTAAAATACGTTCTCTTCCTTTTCACCCCAATCAAACTTGATTCCTTTCTGAGTGAGCTTTATCATTGGTTTAGCAATCTTTGAAAATCCCTCGATGAACCTTCGATAGTACCCAGCAAGACCTAAAAACTGGCGGATCTCCGTTGGTGTCTTAGGAGATGCCCAATCTTTGATAGATTCTATCTTGGCTGGATCCACATGAATACCTCTGCTATCAATGACGTGACCAAGGAAGTGTACCTTCGGAATCCAAAATTCACATTTTGAAAACTTAGCATACAACTTCTCTTTCTTAAGCAACTCCAAAATTGCCTTAAGATGTTCTTCGTGTTCCTTCTCGTCCTTTGAATAAATAAGTATGTCATCAATGAAGACAATTACAAACTTATCCAAGTAAGGCTTGCACACTCGGTTCATGAGGTCCATGAATACCGCAGGTGCGTTTGTCAGTCCGAATGGCATGACCTGAAACTCGTAATGTCCATACCGAGTTCGGAATGCCGTCTTTGGAATGTCTTGCTCTCGTACTCTAAGCTGGTGATAACCCGATCTCAGATCTATCTTCGAATAAATACTGGATCCTTGGAGTTGATCAAATAAATCATCGATCCTCAGGAGTGGATAATGATTCTTCACTGTCAGCTTATTTAACTCACGGTAGTCGATGCACATCCTGAATGACCCATCCTTCTTTTTGACAAACAAGACCGGGGCTCCCCAAGGTGAGGAACTAGGCCTTATGAATCCTTTATCGGAAAGCTCTTGTAGTTGTTCCGACAATTCCTTCATTTCGGATGGAGCCAATCGATACGGTGCTCGAGCTACGGGTGCGGCTCCTGGAATTAAGTCGATTTGGAATTCCACTGGTCGAGCCGGAGGAAGACCTGGCAAGTCCTCGGGAAATACTTCAGGAAAATCTCGGACGATAGGTACGTCCTTGAGCTGCTTTCCTTCCGACTTGTCCTCCTCTTTCTTGGCGGATATCTGCGCCAAAAAGACCTGGCATCCTTTCGCCATGTACTCTTGAGCCTTTGAACAGGAGATAACGGTCAACCGAGATTCTCTCCCGTTGTTACTCTCGTTACCACGGAAAGTCAAGGTTTCATTTCCATAGGGAACTCGAACAAGTTTCTCATCGCACACGATCACGGCGTGACATCTTCTTAACCAGTCCATACCGATAATGATGTCAAAAATACCCAATTCTACGGGCATTAGATCTATGTTGAACGGATGGTCTAAGAAATTTAAAGTGCAACCTCGTATAATAGTGTCTATCCCGACTATTTTCCCATCAGCTAATTCGACATCATAACTATTATCTAATGGAGTTGGGACGATGTCAATCAGGGAACTAAATGCAGTAGATATAAAACTTCTATCTGCACCAGTGTCGAATAAGATAGATGCATAGTGGTTGTTTAAGAGAAACGTACCCGTAACGACATTGGAGTCCGGGTTTCCCGATGCATTCCCTCTCTTCTCTGCATTCCCAACTGCATAAACCCAGCCTTGTGCATTCTCATTCCCTCCATCCTTATTTTTCAACTTAGGACAATCTCTCTTGAAATGCCTTGGTGCTCCACACTCAAAACAACCATTCCCCTTGGCCCATTGCCCTTCTGAGTATTAGCAACGTTTGTGTTGCCAGTACTCTTGCAATCGCGGGCAAAGTGCCCTACCTTGTTGCACTTGTAGCACTTTTGGGTGCATGGGCCATTGTGGTGAAAATGGCACTTGGTGCACTTGGGAAAGTTTCCCCCATAGGGTTTCTTCTCACCAGTCCCCAAATTGTAGACCTTGGCTACATTCTGCTTCTTGAAGGGTTGTTGTTGGTGTCCATGGTTGTTTCTGGATGAATCATCCACCTTCCTCTTATTATCAGATTTTTCCGCATAGGTACGGAGTTTCTGATCCATCAAGTCGTTGGCCAACTCAATCGTCTCATCTAACGTCTTGGGCTTGGAAGACTTCACATTCCCATAGATGTTATCAGGAAGTCCACGGATGTACTTGTTGATCTTCTCAGTTTCATTAACACAGAACTTGGTACATATCAGGGTTAGCTCTTAGAAACGTTTAGTGTATGCTGGAACATCGTTCCTTTTGACCTTTAGGTTCCACAACTCAATTTCTAGTTTCTGGATCTCACCCAGTGGACAATACTTGTCCGTCATTTTCTTCTTGAGTCCTTCCTAAGTCATTGCATATGCCTCAGGACCTAAAGTTCTTATATGACCATTCCACCAAGTCAAAGCAGCACTTAATAGAGTGCAGGTGGCAAACTTTACCTGATTCTCAATCGCACAACCACTGATATTGAAAACTGACTCCATCTTTTCAATCTACCAAGTTAAACCGACCACACCTTCAGTTCCTTTGAAGTTCAAAGGTTGACATTTCATAAAGTCAGCGTAGTAACAGGGGCGTGCAGTTTGCACATTCCTTCGGTCATCCTCGTACGAACTGTGGCTTGCGTCTCCATTGGTGGAGTTTCGCTGAAGGGCTTGATCAATCATAGCTTGGACGGATTTTGGAGTCATGTTGTTTGGGTTGGTGTTGTCAGTAGGGGTGTTCGGTCCTCGTCTGGTCGTAGGTGCCATGATTTGTCTAGATCACAAAGGACAAAACGTGGGGTTATAATCATGACAGAATATAACAATGTATAGATGAGACATCATCATAAGAGAGGTATATAGTACAACATAACACATCTATTTCATTTATAACTTAGAATTTTTTTACATGAAATAGTTTCTGATTATACAAAATACAATACAAAAGATCTAAGGCTATGCTAGCGGGGAAAACCCCTAATACTTAACATGCCTGTACAATAACCTAGCAAGACAAAATAACATAAATTACTAGACGTGACTGTCAGCATCCCCCGAAGCATCCTGGTGATCTGGAATCCTAGCATTGGTCCTGGCTGTCTAGCTCTTCCATGCTGCTCTCGGTGTGCTAACAACTCAGCCTGCATGTCACTCATCTCTCGTCTCATGTCTCTCATCACTCGAAGAGTTTCTGCCATCTATGCCTGGTGCCTACGGTCAGACTCTCGAAGCGCTGCTATCTTAGCCTGCTGCGTCTGAAAACGAGTCTCATACACCTGGTGCTGTATCTGAATAAGAGTACTCTGCAGCTGTAGTTGTGCCTGATGTGCCTGGATATGAGTCCCATGTGCATACACATGATCACGATGGGTCTGAAGCTCCTGATGGGTCGCCTGACTCAATCCTATCAAGTGAGCCCAAGCCTCTCGGGAAGCATATGCCTCCTCCTCTACCATCCATACTGTCTCCTGGAGAGTCATCCTATCCCCCATAAGCAAATCGACCCGCTGTGAGTCCATATCGACTCGCTGTGATATACGAGACCTACTGTCTTGAGAATCCTCTAGTAAGGCATACAAGTCCTGTGTATCAAGCTCATGGAGCTCAGCAAGCTCTGTAACCCTAGCATTGACCTCTACCACGGTCATATGTGCTATCTCAGGAACTGCCTCAGCCGGATCTATCCAAGTATCCCTAATACCGTACCCAGCATCTCTAACCCCCTAACGCCTCTCTTCAGCATCTACCATGCTAACAAACCCATAATCTATCCCCCGACCTCTGGTAGGTCTAGCAGTAGAACCCTCTCCAATATCATATCTGGAGTCTAGAGTGGACAAACACAACCTCTTGCGAGATGGCTGCTCAGACTCGGGGATATCATCCCTACGGTCAACAGGTGGTGGTATGTATAGAGGTGGTAGTAGTAGAGGTATAGGTAGTGGTATGTATAGAGAAGGTGGTAGTGGTGGTAGTTGAGAGATTGTAATGTGGCAGTAACTGCATCAAAAAGGCCTGAGTAGAATGCTATCCTGAGTATCCTAGATTTGGGATGGACACCCAGATTATGGTAAGTAATGGTGATGGCACAGTGGTGGTGATCGAATGTGTAAGGTGGGAGCCATGCACCTAGCAAGCGCTCTCTGCAGATGGTGGTGACGTAATATAGGTGGTGAAGGTGATGGAGTTGTCATGGCCAGAATTCCTCTCAACCTCTGCCTCTGTGGAAGGGATATGGAAGCCCGAGGTCGACAGTAATCCTAGCCGCCGATTAGTAATGTCAGTGGAGGGTGGTGGTATGACAGGCTTGGTTTCCTCAGGTGGGGAAACAGGCTCATCAGTAGGTACAACAACAGCAGAGTTGGCCGGAGCTAAGTGCTCTGATGAGCAGTTTCACACACGTAAAATATATATAAAAATATAATACTTTTAAAGAGTAATTAAGAAAATTACCAAGTTACCCAAGAATAAAATTCACTCTCAAAAATATATTTAATATAATATTAGAAATACGTATATTAAACCGGGTAAGTATGATCACCCGGGTCGTTATCCCCAATGACTAGTGAAATTGAAACCACGTTTAGGTTTGGATCCTGATTTGAATGAAGCAAAGATATTTGATTTTGAAAGATTTAAAATAAACAATTAAACAAATACGAAAACGCAATTATTAAGCAAATAGACTAAAATTTAACCCTAAAAATGTAACAATAATTTTACATTAAAAGAAAAAGTGCAAAATTATTAAAAATAAAAGCCCTAATTTTTATCTTTTTATAAAAGTTTAATTAAACTAATTGAAACTAACCCTAATTATTAATTAAAATTAACTAGAACTAATTAATAACTAACTGTGTAAAACACTAAAGGGATTAACGAAGCTAAAACACTTAACGGGCAAGGATTAACTAAGAAAACAAAGAAATGAGAAAATTACAAAACCTACCCTAAGGCTTAACCCCGACTACACTAACAGTCCTTTTAAAGCTTAAAAATAAGTTGAAAATTAAAAGTGCTTATTATCAAAAACTTAAAAGAGCAAAGTTGTAAAGGAAGCTGGTGGGAACAAAATTAATAAAAGCTACTAGGGTTGAAACTCACAAATAAGCTCAAAAAGAGCTTATCTTTAAGCTGATTGCAGAAAGTGAGGCTTAACCCTGGGTTTTAGAAAATAAGCTATAAAAAAACTCAAAATTAGTTCAAAATGAAAAAAGAAAGATGTTCTGATGAGCTCATGATATGCTTAATCTATCAATGAAAAGAAATTAAAGCTTAAACTACTTTTATGCTACTGAAATTGATCATAAACTAAGCAAACTCAGGAAATAAGCAAAGTAACACAAAATCCAAATAAGCTAAAAATTCTTAATAAGCTAAACTAGAATCTAAAACTTTGAGGACTACTTATAATATATCTATTTAAGCTATAAAATCTAGATTCATAAGCTAAATTTCCAAAATTAAAAAATCCTAAAAGTTTCTAAGACTGATTTATTTGTGGATTTTTCAAGTTTTTAAGACATTGACAGCTAAATTAAACAAGGAAAATAAGCTAGAAATTGCAAATTAAATGTATAATCTATAATAAGCTAAAATTAACTTATTCTTACTAAATTTTGATAAGCTACCTCCTAAAATTACTGTTCTAAATTAAGCCATGTAGTCAGCATTACACACTGAAGGTTAGTACTGCTATTTTAAAAATTTCAGCAGTACTTTCAAGTGAAAGTACTGCTGAAATTTTTACACTAGCAGTACTAACCTCAGTTAGTACTGCTGACTACTTGGCTTAATTTAGAACAGTAATTTTAGGAGTTAGCTTATCAAAATTAGTAGGATTAAGACTAATTATAGCTTATTATAGATTTAATCTTAATTTGCAATTTCTAGCTTATTTTCCTTGTTTAATTTAGCTGTCAAAAGTCTTAAAAAACTTGAAAAATCCAAAAACAGTACTTAGAAACTTTAGGATTTTAATTTGGAAATTTAGCTTATGAATCTAGATTTTATAGCTTAAATAGATATATTATAAGTAGTCCTCAAAGTTTTAGATTCTAGTTTAGCTTATTAAGAATTTTTAGCTTATTTGGATTTTGTGTTACTTTGCTTATTTCCTGAGTTTGCTTAGTTTTTGACAATTTCATAGCATAAAAGTGTTTTAGCATTAATTTTCTTTCATTGGATAGATAAGCATATCATGAGCTCATCAAACACTTTCTTTTTCATTTGAACTAATTTTTGAGTTTTTTTTATAGCTTATTTTCTAAAACCCAGGGTTAAGCCTCACTTTCTGCAATCAATCTTAAAGATAAGCTCTTTTGAGCTTATTTGTTAAGTTTCAACCCTAGTAAGCTTTTTATATTAATTTTGTTCCCACCAGATTCTTTACAACTTTGCTCTTTTAAGTTTTTGATAATAAGCACTTTTAATTTTCAACTTATTTTTAAGCTTTAAAAGGACTGTTAGTGTAGTCGGGGTTAAGCCTTAGCGTAGGTTTTGTAATTTTCTCATTTCTTTGTTTTCTTAGTTAATCCTTGCCCGTTAAGTGTTTTAGCTTCGTTAATCCCTTTAGTGTTTTACACAGTTAGTTATTAATTAGTTCTAGTTAATTTTAATTAATAATTAGGGTTAGTTTCAATTAGTTTAATTAAACTTTTATAAAAAGATAAAAATTAGGGCTTTTATTTTTAATAATTTTTTGCACTTTTTCTTTATAATGTAAAATTTTAGTTTACATTTTTAGGGTTAAATTTTAGTCTATTTGCTTAATAATTGCGTTTCCGTATTTGTTTAATTGTTTATTTTAAATCTTTCAAAATCAAATATCTTTGCTTCATTCAAATCAGGATCCGAACCTAAACGTGGTTTCAATTTCACTAGTCATTGGGGATAACGACCCGGGTGATCATACTTACCCGGTTTAATATACGTATTATATATTATATTAAATATATTTTTGAGAGTGAATTTTATCATGGGTAACTTGGTAATTTTCTTAATTACTCTTTAAAAGTATTATATTTTTATATATATTTTACGTGTGTGAAACTGCTCATCAGAGCACTTAGCTCCGGCCAACTCTGCTGTTGTTGTACCTACTGATGAGCCTGTTTCCCCACCTGAGGAAACCAAGCCTGTCATACCACCACCCTCCACTGACATTACTATCGGGGCTAGGATTACTGTCCGACCTCAGGCTTCCATATCCCTTCCACCAGAGGCAGAGGTTGAGAGACTTCTGGCCATGACTACTCCATCACCATCACCACCTATCTCACTATCACCACCATCTGCAGGAGAGCGCCTTGCTAGGTGCATGGCCCCACCTGCACATTCATCACCACCACCTGTGCCATCACCATTACTACCATCATCTGGGTGTCCAACCCAAATCTAGATACTCAGGATAGCATCTACTCAGGCCCTTATTGATGCAGTTACTGCCACATTACCATCACCTCCACTACCACCACTACCACCATCTCTATACATACCACTACCTATTGACTATATAGATGCTATTCCCGAGTCCGAGCAGCCACCTTGTAAGAGGTTGTGTTTGTCCACTCTAGGCTCCAGATATGAGATCAAGGAGAGTTCTACTGCCAGACCTACCAAAGATCGAGGGGTATATTATAGGTTTGTCAGCACCGTAGATGCTGAAGCGAGACGACAGGGGATTAGTAAGGTTGAGTATGGTATTAGGGATACTTGGGTAGATCCGGCAGAGGCAGTTCCTGAGATGGCACCTATGACCGCGGGAGAGGTCAATACTAGGGTCACAGAGCTTGCTGAGCTCCACGAGCATGATACACAGGACTTGTATGCCTTACTAGATGATGCTTAGGATAGTAGGTCTCGTATATCACAGCGAGTCGATATGGACTGGCAGCGGGTCAACTTACTTATGGGGGATAGGATGACTCTCCAGGAGATAGTGTGGATGGTGAAGGAGGAGGCTTATGCTTCCCAAGAGGCTTAGGCTCACTCAACAGGACTGAGTCAGGCGGCCCATCAGGAGCTTCAGACCCACCGTGATCATGTGTATGCACACGAGACCCACATCCAGGCACATCAGACACAACTACAGCTGCAGGGTACTCTCATTCAGACACAACACTAGGTACATGAGACTCGTTTCCAGATGCAGCAGGCTGAGATGACAGCACTTCGAGAGACTGACCGTAGGCGTCAGGCACAGATAGTAGAGACTCTTCGAGTGATGAGAGACATGAGGCGAGAGATGCGCGACATGCAGACCAAGTTGCTAGTACTGCAAGGACAGCGGAGAGCTAGACAACCAGCACCAGATGCTAGGATTCCAGATCACCAGGATGCTTCAGGGGATGCGGATAGTCACGTCTAGTGGTTTATGTCATTTTGTCTTGCTAGGTCATTATACAGGCATGTTAAGTATTAGGGGTTTTTCCCCGCTAGCATAGCCTTAGATCTTTTGTATTGTATTTTGTGTAATCAGAAACTATTTCATGTAAAATTTTCCAAGTTATGAATGAAATAGATGTGTTACATTATATTGTATACCTCTCTTGTGTTGTTGTCTCATCTATCCATCATTATATATCCTGACATGATTATGATCTTACTTTTCGTCTTTTGTGATTTAGGCAAATCATGGCACCTACAACCAGACGAGGACCCAATACTACTCCTAACAACACCAACCCAAATAACATGACCCCGGAATCCATCCAAGTTATGATTGATCAAGCCCTTCTGTGAAACTCCACTAATGGAGATGGAAGCCACAGTTCACACGGGGATAACTGAAGGAATGTGCAAACTGCGCGCCCTTGTTTTTATGTTGACTTCATGAAGTGTCAACCTTTGAACTTCAAAGGGACTGAAGGCGTGGTCGGTTTGACTCGGTGGATTGAAAAGATGGAGTCAGTTTTCAATATCAGTGGTTGTGCGATTGAGAATCAAGTAAAGTTTGCCACCTGCACTCTGTTAGGTGCTGCTTTGACTTGGTGGAACGGTCAGATAAGAACCTTAGGTCCCGAGGCATATGCAATGACTTGGGAAGGACTCAAGAAGAAAATAACGGACAAGTATTGTCCACTGGGTGAGATCCAGAAACTAGAAATTGAGTTGTGGAACCTAAAGGTCAAAGGGAACGATGTTCCAGCATACACTGAACGTTTCCAAGAGCTAACCCTGATATGTACCAAGTTCTGTGCTAATGAAACTGAGAAGATCAACAAGTACATCCGTGGACTTCCTGATAACATCTATGGGAATGTGAAGTCTTCCAAGCCCAAGACGTTGGATGAGACGATTGAGTTGGCCAACGACTTGATGGATCAGAAACTCCGTACCTATGCGGAAAAATCTGATAATAAGAGGAAGGCTGATGATTCATCCAGAAACAACCATGGTCACCAACAACAACCCTTCAAGAGGCAGAATGTCGCCAAGGTCTACAATATGGGGACAGGCGAAAAGAAGCCGTATGGGGGATCTTTGCCCAAGTGCACCAAGTGCCATTTTCACCACAATGGCCCGTGCACCCAGAAGTGCCACAAGTGCAACAAGGTAGGGCACTTTGCCCGCGATTGCAGGAGTACTGGCAACACAAATGTTGCTAATACTCAGAAGGGCAATGGGGCAGCTCCCAAGGGGAATGGTTGTTTTGAGTGTGGAGCACCAGGGCATTTCAAGAGAGATTGTCCGAAGTTGAAGAATAAGGATGGAGGGAATGGGAATGCACAAGGCTGGGTTTATGCAGTTGGGAATGCAGAGAAGAGAGGGAATGCATCGGGAAACCCAGACTCCAATGTCGTCACGGGTACGTTCCTCTTAAACAACCACTATGCATCTATCTTATTCGACACTGGTGCCGATAGAAGTTTTATATCTACTGCATTTAGTTCCCTGATTGACATTGTCCCAACTCCATTAGACAATAGTTATGATGTTGAATTAGCTAATGGGAAAATAGTCAGGATAGACACTATTATACGAGGTTGCACCTTAAATTTATTAGACCATCCGTTCAGCATAGATCTAATGCCCATAGAATTGGGTAGTTTCTACATCATTATCGGTATGGACTGGTTAAGAATATTGGCAACGCCGTGAATCGTGTCGATGTAGAAACATGGTTCCAAATCCCCTATGGGAATGAAACCTTGACTTTTCATGGCAACGAAAGTAGCAACGGGAGAGAATCTCGGTTGATAGTTATCTCATATTCAAAGGCTCAAGAGTACATGGCGAAAGGATGCCAGGTCTTTTAGTGGCCGCAAATATCCGCCAAAAAAAGAGGAGGACAAGTCGGAAGGAAAGCAACTCAAGGACGTACCTATCGTTCGTGATTTTCCTGAAGTGATTCTCGAGGACTTGCCAGGTCTTATTCTCTGCTCGACAGTTCAATTCGCAAATCGACTTAATTCGGGACGCACCCGTACTTAGCACCATATCGATTGGCTCCAACCAAAATGAAAGAATTATCGATGAACAACTACAAGAGCTTTCCGATAAAGGATTCATAAGACCTAGTTCCTCACCTTGGGGAGCCCCGATCCTGTTTATCAAAAAGAAGGATGGGTCATTTAGGATGTGCATTGACTACCAGGAGTTAAATATGCTGATAGTGAAGAATCGTTATCCACCCCCAAGGATCGATGATCTATTTGATCAACTTCAAGGACCCATATTTATTCGAAGATAATCTGAATCAGGATATCACCATCTTAGAGTACGAGGCAAGACAATTCCAAAAAGACGGCATTCCGCCCTCGGATAGTCATTACGATTCCATGCTTATGCCATTCGGACTAACAAACGCACCTGTCTGTATATCATGGACCTCATGAACGATTATGCAAGCCTACTTAGATAAGATTTGTAATTTTCTTCATTAATGGCATACTTATTTATTCAAAGGACGAGAAAGAACACGAAGAACATCTTAAGGAAATTTTGGAGTTGCTTAAGAAAGAGAAGTTGTATGGTTTTAACAAAACAAGGTGTGATTAACCGAAACCACAAAACCACTAGGATATAGGGCACAATTTGGTTTGTTGTGTGACTAGGAAAGTTACCTAGCTTCTTTGCCTATAAATACACACACACCCTTACCATTTTACACTCTTACAACTCACACTCACTCAAACAATAATCATATATACTCCCTTTCTTTGTTCGGGTCACAAACCTCAACCAAACACCCTCTTTGATCTTATTTGCACACATAAACACTACTAAGGGTTTTCATACGGGTTCACCAGGAATACACGAGCTAAGATTGGGTATTGGAATAAGCTTTGAAGCTTTGTATGGGTAAATTCGATCGTGTGTGCATGTGGTTTGCTTGACTAGCTCGAACAAGACACTAGGACCCTTTTGTAAGTCACGTCTAAGCTTATACATTTTCATAGTATACTTGTTTCCTTGTTTTTGCTAGTCATTATGTCACGTAACCTATAAAGGATACGCTAATGTGAGCTTAGGTAAATTGGGTATGAAACATGCATGTTTCACGCGCATATTACACGTATAATACCTCTTGTGTGGTGCTAAGATATGCCAACGTATATAAAACGTGACTAATCATCGAGTTAGGGCTAAGCGTTTCATTTGAAATACAAGTGTGGAAAACATTATGATCTTTTTTTTGTTCGTATTAAGTACACTAAAACTACACGTTAACTTTCTATGGAAACACAACATTTCGACTTGGGAAGGAACATAAGAGCTTAATGAATGCATGCATGTGATAAACACGATCATTTAATAAGCTAATTGAACCCATTTCATTACTAAGCAACTTAACGAAAGGTAGAAAAACTCTAAGGAGCTTAATGGGTCATTGATGGACTCGTTAAACCCCTAACAGGCCCAACAAGCCGCTTTTTCAAAGCCATAGCTTATTTATAAGCTCTACGAGTTTAGTTAGGAGCCTAGTGTGCTTAGCTAACTCACACGAACCTTAATACATCATAGAAATCAAAACGTACCCTTAACGGGCTAAACGGCCCATTACCGTGACTACAAAAGACCTTAAGCTACAAATAAGCTTTAGCAGCTTATTTGTGAGCTTAAAAGGCTTATAAGATTTATAAAAAACCCTAGAAAGTTAATGGACCTAAGTGGATTGAGCCTAAAGGCTTAACTTACCATTCTGGTTTATAAATGGGCCTAAAAGCCCATTACGAGCTTATTAGCTTATTTAAATAAGCCATATAGTAAAGGTAGCATAGACGGGTCTTATAGGTGCTTATTGAGATGAAAAAATAAGTTCGATCATGTATTGAAAACCTTAAATGACTTCTAGAAGCATTCGGGCTAGGGTTGTTGGGCTAATGAGTCCAATAAGCTCAAAGAAGCTCATCCAAGCTTATTTTTTAGCCAAACAGCTTCGTATAACTTAAATGAGCTTAATAAGGACTTATGTGCCTTTGGAAACTAATAAGGGCCATTATTTTGCTTAATTGACTTTAGCGAGGGAAATAAGGCATAATAAGCCTAAATAAGCTCATCTAAGCTTATTTATAAGCTGGCACAGCTTATGTGGCTTATTGGAGTCTAATGAAACATATTGTCCTTTATTAGATCTTAAATGGACTTAAAATGCGATTTTTACAAAGTTAAGGGACTAAAAGTGTAAATTACAAACTAGAGGGGTTAAAACTGTCATAACTGATTTTATAAGGTTTAGGAATTTTTTTGAGCACGTTTGGAACTTAAGGGGCTGTTTTAAACATATAAGGACCTAAAGTGTAAACTTTTTAAAGATGGAGGACTAAATATGTACAAGTGAAAACTTAAGAGTCTAAAGGGTAAATACTCTATTTTCATAAACTAAAGGGACTGTTTGGTAATTATAGAAAACCTAAGGGTATTTTATAAACAAAAGTGATTTCATAAACACTTAACATATCAGACAAATTATATTCGGATAATATACAAGTTAACCGACGATTTAATAAATACGAATATTTATTAATAACTTTTATACGTATATTAGAACGTGTGAAATCGTATACCTTGCCAAGAGCCATCAAGTGAATACAAATACATTAAACATGTACACCACCACACAAGTGATAACAATATATATAAACTAGTAAATTATTATAGTTTATACATTGAGTCTTTAGCCTAAACTTGTAGACTAAGACTAGCCGTATTTACTTAGGTATTTGACGGTGTGATTCATACTTGGATATATACTATCATTTTTAGAGGACTATTTACTAAGGTGAGTTCATAGCCCCATGTTTTATAATTATTTAAATGATTTACATCTTTGGGGTGAGAATATGCTTTGTTTTACAAATTGGACGCAAGTGTACATTTTATACAATGATTACGTGTTTGCCTAAGTAGCGATAACCCACTGAGCCCTTTATCATGAACTGTCAATCACTAGGTCATGAGCGCGGATGTAATAAATAGATCTATTTGGGATTGACATCCTCGTTTAGGTGAGTAGCGCTCACTGTGCCGGGTTGCCGGACAACAAACGTATACCATGTCGGATTGGCTTCAGTGTCATGAGCTTATGAAAACGTAATTACTTTTTATGATGTTTGCATTTGTTGCTTAATCATACACTTGGAAATCTTGCGGTCCTCCTATTGATTTACATACACATATGAATTCACCAACTTTATGTTGACGTTTTAAGCATGTTTTCTCAGGTCAATAAGGCACGAGGTGCAGTGATACATTGGAAGTCAATAATTGAAGAGTCATATTAAGGATTTGGGGTCTTATTACATTTTGGGGATAATTGTTATAAACCAAAATCTTTATTTATACTGTTGAACAATTTGAAGCCATGAGCTTATGTAACAAACAAGTATTTTGTTAACCCAATGTATCTTTTTCAAACGACACGTTTAGTGGTCGTTCTTATATCTTGTGCTATTGATCTATGAAGTAACGCCCTCAGATATACAACATTCTGTTGCAACCCAGATTTGGGGGTGTTACATATTTGCCAGCTCTAAAAGTTTCTCCTTATTGGAAAGGAGACTTTTAAGCATTTTCTGGTACTTCGGGATAAGAATCAAAGCATCAGCAAGAGAGATATTGATGTGAAGTTGTTTGAACATTTGCCAAAACTTATGAATTTGGACTTCATCTTTCTCTTGTTGTTTTTCTTGGTGCATTCTTGATGGATAAGGGATATTGAGGTGAAGAGGATCCCTTTTATGCACCACATAATTCTTTAGATAAGTAGGTTTAGCTTTTTGGATAAGAGAAGGTAGGACCTTAATGGTATACTTAGCTAGTTCCAGGTCCGTTAAAGTCTCCTCTGCACGTTCATCCTCCTCCAGATTAATGAATGGAGGAGGCCTAGGAACGGAAGGTCCATCAAGAACAAGACCACTTCGGGTGGTGATGGCTTTCAATTCACCTTTCGGGTTATCAATGGTGTTGCCAGGGGAGATCCCGAACCCGAAAAAGAAGCGGTGTTCATTTGGAAAAAGCTAGCCATCATGTTCTTAAGCTCATTGGTTTGGTTAGACATTGAAGCTTGAATCGAAGTTTTCATTTCATTTCTTAACTCATTTTTCACATTGTTAATTTGAGCTTGCATGGCTTTTATATTAACCTCATTTATCTTCTTAATTTTCTCCAACTCACTTAAAGGTATAACTTGATTTTGTTGAATTGGAGCTTGATAAGATCTATTTTGATTGAAATTGTTTCCTCGATTATATCCTTGAGGTTGGCTAAACCGTTTTTGATTATTTTGCACATTTGGTTGAGAAAAACTCGGTGGTCGAATTTGATTAGTCACACTCAGAGGACGATAACCAGAATTACCCTGATTGTAGTTAACCGCGGCTGCTGAAACGTATCCTTGACTATTATCCCAAAATTCTAGGAAAGTGTTGCCATCGGCGGTGAGATACTGATAATAAGGATGAGTACCACCGCAAGTAACACAAATTTCCTTAACGGCTTTTACGGAAGCTGGAGGTGGGGTTGCTTGAAATTGTTTGAGAATAGCGGTCATGGTGGTAGTCACATCATTTGTTTGCTGATTTACTGCATGAGTAAGTTTGGCTATCTCAGAGGAAGAAGAAGAATTAACATCACTTGATTTCACTTAAGAAATAATCGATTTGTTTCGTGAATTGCGGACCTTGGATTTGATTTCGATAATCGTCAACACATATTGAGTATGTCTTTCTAAAAGATTGCCACCGACGGCATAATTCAAAGAATCTTGGTCGGCTGGGTTTAAGGCATTGTAGAAGGTATCAAGTTGATGCAATTCTGTAAAACCATGATGCGGGCATGCACGAAGGAGATCTTTGTAACGGCCCCATGCCTCATGAAGCGATTCATCAAAATGTTGTTGAAAGTTGGAAATTTCATTTCGGAGATTTGTTGTTCTTGAGGGAGGAAAGAATTCATTGATGAATTTGGAAACAAGATCTTCCCAAGTGAGAATAGAATGAGGGGGCTCTTTTTTGAGCCAACGACGGGCTGCCCCCACAAGAGAGAATGAAAAAAGCATAAGCTTAATCGCTGAATTAGGCATATCCTTGTCTTTTATTGTGGAAGTTATTTTATTAAACCAACGAATGTGATCATGAGGATTGTCTTTCTCTAGTACGAAGAATTGGTCTGAAGTCATCATATTAATGAGACTATGCTTGAGCTCGAAATGCTCAGCAAGAATTGGTGGAACCACAATTGCCTCTGCATAACCCTCGGTCGGTGCACGGAGCAATTATGCCATAGTACGTTGATCGGCCATCGTATCTACGAGAGATTCTTCAAGAGAAAAATGTTGCTTTGAACGTCTACGGTTATGACGTTTCGGATTTAAAGTAGTTGGATTAGGAGAAGATTCCACCAACTAGAATTCGAAGAATAAGAGGTGTGCATGCACTAAGGAAAAAGAAAATCAAAAATAAAATATATATTGGGTACCGATAAGTCAAAAGTCCCGGTAGCTCTTTAGAAAAAACGCACAAAGTAATCGGAAGAGCGGGTAAGCGCAAGCTATTAAAACCTTCTCCTTTCGGGTCGAAGTTCGTTGGATCAACCCTCCTTATACCTCTCTTATAATTTGTAATTCCATCGACCCTCCTTATACCTCTCTTGTAGTTTGTAATCTAAAGGTGAGCCGAATTCACAAGTGACACAACGATCAATTTTGTTATTTTTTTGGTATTTTTGATTACTTGATAAAAAATAAAATATATTCACAAAGGAAAGCGATAACTTCACGGGGAAGGGTCTTCAAACACTAATCTTCAAACGAAACACGATAATCGTTTCACAACCTCCCCGGCAGCGGCGCCAAAAATTGATTCTTGAAAATAATACCTTTACTATAAATATAAATATAAATATAAATATATATAATATAAGAATTAACAAAGTATCAATAATAAGAATTTCGTGAGGCTTTTTAAAAGATGTTTTACTTTTATCCAAAGCAAACCCCTAAAAAACCTTCTCGGGTCGTGTCCCGACGAGGTGTGAATTTGAAAATCGAGGTAACATTTGAGAATTTATGCTTGAATATCACAAATTTGATTTGGTTTTCTATTTCTACAAATAAAATGCATAAACAAGTAAAGGCACGCTAAAAACGAAAGCAAATAAGGCTAAAACACTAAAAACGATAACGGGATTCAAAACCCGTTCTTTAAAAACCCAAATTCTAAAATTTTAACCCTACAAATGAAAATTTAATTTTTATAAATCCTAAATGATAAAAGAAAATTAAAAAAAAGAATTATATTTTTTTGACTTTTATTTTATATTATGAATTAAAAACAGTTTTAATCTAAATTAAATATTAAAAATACTAAACTATTTATGAAAATTTGAAAAAAAATACAAAAAGTAGCTTGAACTATGCTAAATCTAAGAAAAATAAGCTGGGTCAAACTGCTTATCAAAATAAGCTGCTAATAAGCAAAAAGGGCTGAATACTAAAAAGGGCTAAAAAGGGTTAACTAATTAATGTTGCAAACAAAAACCAGATGGCCCTACTGGTGCTAGTGGTAGTGTGGTGTGTGTTAAAAACGTTGGTTGAGGTTGGTGAGGTTCAGGGTTCGAGCCTTGCTCACCCTAGACTTCCTAATTTCCTAATGTTTTTTATTTGCCAAATTTTTTTTACAAACTTGTTTTAAAAGCTCAAAACAATAACTTTTTGTAAAAACTGTTTTTATTAAAAGCTCAAATAAGCCAGAAATAAGCTAAAAAGAGTGACACAATTGGCTTTTTACACTAAGTCTACAAAAGCTAAATTGTTGGCATTTTTAGACTTAATAAGCACTCATAACAACAAATAAGCTAAAAATAGATTATACCCTAACCCTAATAAGCACCTAGGAACTAAAATAAGCAAAGAAAATAAGCTAAACCTAGCTCATAGGACAGAATTACCTAAAAGGCGTTTAAACATAAGATGCTAAACTAAAAATGCTAATAAGCTCAAATAAGCTCTATCCTAAGCTAAATAAGCTAAAATCACTCTAAAACTGTTAACATAAGAAATCACTAGCTACATAAAGAATGATCCGGAGGTCGGGGAGGATTAAACAAATAGAAAGCCATATTATTAGTGAGAGAAA
>BQNB010065609.1:0-29138 GCA_026074375.1 Tanacetum coccineum
TGTATGAATTCATGACTTGATTGGCTTCATTGATTTGGTCAAATTCTGACACAAAGTTGGCACTCCAAGAGCCTATTTACACATAAACAGACATAATAGCAAACACATAAAACCACTCAGAACTTAACATAATAGCATCATCTCAAAGTATAATAAACACTTCTCAGTACAATATGTTGTTGAGAAGTCCATTCGCTAATTCTAGTCTGTGTTCAAATAGAGAAAAAAAAGCCATGTCTTTGTAAAAAGAAAATGACATGGCTGTGATTTAATTAATTTTTATCAAACACGACACATTTAGTTCTAATTCATTTTTTTTGTTGGTGACATTCATTTTACTTTTTCAATCGCATAAGCTTATCACCATAGAGCTTGCGAACTTGTGCAATAGCTGCAAACACTCCCTTACGTAACATTCTAAAAATAACATGTATTTAACTTATTATAACAACTACTATAGTAAGATATCCAACAAATTGCTGAACTCGGAATTCCTGACCGGGCCAGGTCAGACCCGGGAAAAAATGTGGTCGGGAATAGTCAAACCCAGATCAGGTAAATAAGGACTAAATGGACCCAAGATGGGCCCCAATGTTTTGGGCTCTTAATCCTCATGGACTAAGAAAATATCCAACATTGTCCTGCTTCGAGTTCTGAAACTTGGCCTGAGAATGTTCAGTCGTTTCTCGATGGTTCGATATCTGAAATGTCAAAAATAGGAAAAAATGAGTCTTGTTCTAATAATGATAATGGTCATAATACTGGTTCTTGTGCGATATGCGATTTGGCTGAGGGGCGTGAGTTTACATCGGTGGAGATAATGCCGGGTGGGGTAATGAAGATTGTTAGGGAAAACCCAACTTCTGCGATAGTTAGGTTTGCGGGTGGGAGCGTTGAACCGGCCCATCATCATACTCATGGTCATGATGTGGTGGTGATTAAAGGGAAGAAGATTGTGAGGAATTTGAGTAAAAGTTAGAGGTTCGAGTTGGGTGTTGAAGATTACTTATTTAGGCCTGATGGTGATGTTCATAGAGTTAAGTATTTAGAGGATACCGAGATTTTAATAAGGTGGGATGGAGGTTGGAATATCGAGTTGGATGAAGATCTTGCTACTGCTATGGCTAGTTTGGAGAAAGAAGCTTAATGCTGGTGTTTGGCATCGCATTTGCATGGTGATTATATGATTATTGTGTTCTTAGACATGAGTGTTCAGACGAAGAGTTGAGTACCATTTGATTCAAGTTACTTATAAATCAAAATCTATTTTGAGAGTAGTCTATCGGCATTTGGTTGTATGAATATTCTAAATTTGCCTAATGTGTAACATGTATGTTACAGACTTGTGTTGATGAATAAAAGTGTTATATACTCATGTTTGTTTTGTGCTCTCTAACATTTAATCTTCTCTGAACTTAACTGTCATCGACTGTTCGTTTTGAATGATTTTGTGAGTTATCTGATTACAAAAGATATCTTGATGTATGTAGCAGCAAATGGTAAATTGGCAGTAACAAAATAAATCTCGCTCCACAAATACACAACACAAATCATGATACATATGGTTTCAGGTCATAACAGAACAAGTTTAATATCATGATGCATCAAGGAGTTGATATTTCTTACAGTTGTGATATGCTTGAATGAGTAAAAATTACATGAATGGGTCAGTTTGGGTAAAAGAGAACCCAGCTGGATAATTTAACCATAGAAATATCTTTATAACAATAGCCATGACTTTCTCGGTTAATTGCATCACTAACATGGCTTCCTGATGTTTCAAGGTTGAAAATTTAGACGAGTCGTTGCGAAAACGATATTATCATTCACATCCCGAACTGACATATACCTTAGCATATGAATATCACACACCAAAGGTGCAAGTGTTTGTTTGCTAAAGGTGCTAAAGGAATAACTTTGTATTTCCAGCTTGCGCAATTTGGGGCATCCCTTTAATAAACACACAAGTCCTGCAGCAGCACATTCTCCTAGATAACCAAGAGAGAGATACCTTAAATTATGACCATACTTCCCAATAAATCCCAAACCAACATCTGTTAATCCTCTATGTCGAGGTCGAAGGTGGATACTTAGCCTTTCAAGTTTGCTACAACCAATTAGCATTGCTCGGATCCCATCTTCTAGTGGAGGAGATGTTTTACTATATCCACAACTCAAAGTCATATGGCAACCACGGAGGTTCTTCAAATGAGTTCCTATACACTCCAAAGTTTCATTTGAAATATCTGTGAGATGAATATGTAAACATTCCAATTCAAGACATCCTTTTACCATAGTAATGAGTTCCATTTGAGTCACCGAATCATCAGTCTTAAATTTGCGCAATTTCTTGCAAAACTCACCAATAACTTGCAATGCCATGTCTCCAAAGATATAACGGGTATAGAGAACTTCCAAGTTGGGACAACTCTGAAACAATAAACACTGGGTATTAGCATCCAAATATGCATGGATAAGATGCAATTCCCTTAGCTGATGCGCGAAGGGGAGAACAAACGAAAAGGACCTTTTGGTTAGGTAGTATATACCCATACAACGCATACTTGTAGGAAACTTAAAACCAGTATCCACCTGGTCCTCAACCCATTTAATGTCAAAACAATCTTCTAACCTAACAGCATATGTAAAGACATCTACTAGATTAACTTGATCAAATTCAGCAATCTTCAAAGATACAAGAGACCGACTACAATTTTTCGCAAGAAGTGTAAGATCTTTAACAGCATCTATAGTAACGTTCCTAAAATCCAATGATTCAATTCCCGTGTTTTGCAACGCCAATTCATGGAACCATTTCCCATCTTTTGTATAGAACCAATTTCCTTTCAAACACAAAGTTCTCAAATCATTACAATACTTACCGATATGCAGTAATCCATCCGTGGAAAACCCTTCACACTTACTAATCTTCAATACCCTTAAATCCTTACCACGGGTTCTGGCCAAGAGCTCGAGATCCGAATCATGAACATCCATGTGACGAATATGAAGCTCTTTCAAGCACTTAAACGAAACAGCTATTTCTTGAATCCATGGGTTAATGCCAATGCTCAAATTTTCTGGAAACCAAAGTGGCAGTCCCTTTAGAGTTAGGGACTCGAGAAACGGGAACCGTTGATACAAACGAGACGCTTTAGGGGAGTAAAACAGGTGGACAGTCACGTGCTTCCTAGTCATACCTTCAAGCTCGCACCATCTACGGCAAACTAAAGAAAGAGAGTTGCGGTCATCAACGTCATGTATGTAAGGAATAACACAGTTAAACACGGTGTCCATTGACACATTTGGATGCTTCTCCATATTGATGATTAAAGCTGCTCAGATTTTGAAGTTTTTCAATTGAAAATGAAGAGATCTGTAGTATACGAATTCTGCAAACATGAGTTTTGTAAGACATTAGTACTTTATCCCGAATATCCCAATGGAAAACCAAATAACCTCACTTAATAAAACTCGTTAACTTCCTCTCCCAAACAACCAAACAAAAATAAACAATATTAAGATATAAAAGAACACTTGCAGTCATATAATAAGAAAATAACATACTTATTGATCCTATATATAACATGTGAGGGATCATAGCCAATAAGCCAACGCTTAACTAGCCTTAAAAGGGTGTTTGTCTTTAATTATTTTTGCGCTTATGAGCTTATATTGTTTCGCTTATTATTATGACAAAAAACAGGATATAAGCTAGTAAATAAGGGGGTGTTTGGCTTAAATGCTTACGTGTTCTCAAAGAGCTTCATTCAAAGAGATTATGCTTATTTCCTACCATTAAAAGTTACAAGCCCCCAAAAAATAAAACGCCTTAAAATTAGCTTTGCCCAAATACCCCATAAGCCAAAAATTGGGTCTTAATGCAAAATAAGCCGAACAAAATAAGGTCAAACACAACACCTAAACTAGAAGCATATATTATGAAACGATAAATAACTTACAGTGATAATAAGGTAATTGGTGCATCATATCATACTTTTGGTTTTGAATTGAAACATACTAAAAAAGAAGAGCAAATTTGTGTCTGATTTTGGGGAAAAAGAAATGTGTTTTCATAGGACTATTTATGAACCAAATGGTTGTCGGGTTTAATCTTGAATAAGTAGTTTAGTATTTGAATTAAATAAATCATGTGATGAACTAGTCTAGGTTAAACCGAATTGCATGAAAAGTATACGCATGGTGCAAGAGTGGGTCTCCATGTATACCGGTTCTTTAGGTAGACTAAGTTGTTGCTAATTTCATGTATGTTAGTTACTCTTCCACAGGCTATATAAAGCCACATTTTTTAGTCTTTTATGTCTCCATTTCCATACTTAGTTAAATCTCTCCAACATCTCTTTTATATATAAAGTACTTTACCAGAGCCAATTGAAAAGATTAATGAAATATTGCTTTAAAAAATGTCCTCACCCAAAATTTCAAATAATGCATGCCAATTTTTGACAACTTTTCTTTAATGTAATTTCAGAAAGAAAAAAAACAAGAGACATTTCTTTATCTCTAATTTCAATATTAATAATTTCTAAAATTTATCCACTAAATCTACTCAAAACACTATATTACAACTTTTTTTATTGTTGTGTTAGTTCGTAGTTAATGAAACTGAATAACCACAATGTCTCAACTATAAATATTTGCCGCTATAAAACTCGTTGGATACTCGTCTAGTTTAATTAGAAGGGCAAGTAGCAATTCGCTTATTAAATGTTATATAGTTGATTCAGTTAAAGACACACCGCTTGTATGTTAAGAATGTGTGTAATAGTTGATTCAATTAAATTTGCTCCTATAACCCCCCTCCCAACACACACGTCTTGGACAAGTTTTGAGCGTAAGTCAGTTGTCTAAAGGACAGACGTCTTTCACTTTATATTTCTATGTGCGAGTATATTGTAGGGTATGTTTTTATTTTATGTGTGAAATAATTAGGTGATTGGTTGGTGGTCTGATTACACCTTGTTAATGGTGATGTTGGTCACGGAGTTATAAAGGTTATGTGACGTTGAATTGATGGTTGTAATGTTGGTTACCACTACATCTAACCTAATATTCGTAACAATATTAAAGAATCCGTCGCTTATGATTCTACGGATACAAAGAGTGATGGGTTTACGGATGTCAAAAGGAAGAAACATAAAGAGAAGAAGGTTGATATGCAGCCTAGGTTGCGTCAAATTGAGGGTATTCGGCTTGATAAGCCAAAACCTAATTTTCATTGGCAGAAAAAGGGTACTACTAGGAGAGGGGCTGATATGGATACTACGGCTAAAAATAAGGTAAAGGTCCTTCTAATTCAAACTCTTTTGATGCTTTATATAACTTGGATGTAGAAGATGAATGTGGAACTTCTAGCTCTAGGGTAATCAAGTGGAAGATCAAGAGACGAGGCCTAAAGTATCTCAGTTGAATGAACATGTTGAATCCGATGATGAAGTGGATGAATTTATCTTTCCTGAAGGGGACAAGTTTGGTGACAAATTTGATATCCGGCTGAAAGGTCGAGTTAGGAAAAAAGTTTGTCTTGTTTGTTTGGCGTAAGATAGGTTTGTCTTTCTTATGTTGTGGTTTGGTTGCTAGCGCTTTTTGTTGCGTGGTATTCTTGATAGTGGCGTGTCAATCTGAAGTTTATTTTTCCCATGTAACGGGATGGGTTGTATGACTTCACCTACACCTTTTGTACTTAAACGTTTTTTAGTGTAATACAATTTACCGGGGAAACCTTTTACCCAAAAGATATATGTAACAATACACATATTTTTACTGCATGTAAAAAGAAAATGTTTTTTCTTAAAAATGTAGAGAAACATATACACTTTTATTAAAATAAAATCAGATTACAACTAATAATAATTAACAAAATTTAAATGACGAGAAATAAAACAGACAGAAGGGGGTAGAAGCAAAAGACAAACACTATGAACGATAAATAAAGAAAGCAGTAAAAGGTCGTGGAACGAGGCACGTGTTGGACACGCTTTCCTTAAAACATATTCGTCGTCTGTCTCCTAGGGTGCAACGTTCAAAGCTGTTGAACAGTCGGACCTGACAAACTTGCCTGAAATATCACGAAGCAGTCGTATGATTCTGATCGAAAGGATTGTTGGAACTTGGTTGCTATAGAGATTTATTTTTTGGTTGTGTCTAAAACGAACGAGACTAGGCCTCTATTTATAGTGAAAACGTTGTCTTGTTTTCAAAGATAAATATTTTCCATCAATAAGACAAATCTTTTATTAACAAAACATATTTTCATTTAATGACACAAAATATTCTGTACAAACTTATTTGATAAGTTTAAATCTATTCCTAAAATAGATTTATAGAAAAATTGAAAGAACCCAAATCACACCTTCCCATTTCACATTTTGGGCAATGTGGGAATACTTTCATTTTCCTAGATTTTATGTTTCACGTGTCCCACTTTGAGACACGATATCTCATTCATATTAACTCTATTTTGGACATACTTTAGCTCGTTGTGAAGCTCTCTTCAAGGAGAACACAAAACAACAAGCTATAAATATATATAACATATACATATATTAAATAATGTCCAAAGTTTGTAAAAACATATTTTGCCAAACTATTTTTCTAACAATCCCCCACATGAATGGAAATCGGTCGAAAGCACACGAAAATTTCGGCGAAATTTCTGCGGTTGAGTCCTGCTTAAGATAGGTAAGTGTGACCCTTTGAACCTTCCCTTGTGAGATGAACTTAGCCTCCTAGATCTGAGTATACGCGATGTCCTTGAACTCAACATCTGTTTACGTAGACGACAATACACACTCACACACGACTCTCCCTGACCTTGTCAAGTCCTCATAGTCGTGCCCGTTATGGTCATGAGCACTAGCCTGGTTCTGCAAGAGCTCTTAGGAATTGCGCCCCCATAATTCCCTTCGAAGCGACCCCACTTCTCTCTCACATAGGTGATTTCATCCTGAATCATTAAAAACATATGTTTTGCGATTTCATCTTGAATCATTATGCTTTGTGATTTCATCCTGAATCATTAAAGCCATATGTTTAACCTCTCAACAAGTCACATTTGTTATAGGAATGGACTAGGATGTTACAATTTTAAGTAACACCCCATATTGACGTGACTTCCCCCACATTTCTATGATTAGGTTGTCCTATTGAACCCAGATCTTGGGATCTCCAGTCAACTGGGTTAGGTTTTCCTTCATAGAAACTCATTCCTTTAAGGGCTTTAGTCACATTCCTTTAGACGACTCTCTAACTAACTCTCTGCTTAAGCCTTTCGTAAGCGGATCCGCGATGTTATCCATTGACTTTACGTAGTCAATCGTGATAACTCTATTTGAGAGTAGTTGTCGCACCAATCACCGTCTATGATGAATATGTCTCGACTTACCGTTTTACATTGTGATATGAGCTCTATCAAAATTCAATTGACTATCACACTTTATAAACATGGCCGTTACTGGTTTACGCCATCTTGGTATGTCCTTTACGAATTAACGTAAATATCCCGCATATTCTATAAATTTATCTTAAATGATAAATTAAGATTTCATCATAGATTTAGCTATAAGTGTCTGTTTGAAATACATTCAAGATTTCTAAGACATAGCTTTCCATTTAGCATAAGTACATCCAGTCTAGTGGATCTAGATTCTTTTAAGTAAGAATCCAAATTTGCATTACTTTATTATTTGATACCAGCTGGATATCTTCCATAATGCAATTTCATAAGTATCATAGTACTTGTGTAATACTATTCAAATGATCATCACTTAAATTACTGGTATACTTGACCTGGTTATAAAATCAGATCACACACGTCATTACACACATAAGATGCCCAATATTCTTTGAGTATTCAAAATGGGCAACCCATTTACCTCTATTTTAAATAGAATTAAAAGATGTCATTGAATTCTAGCTAGGCCAGAATCCCCCACATTGAACCTCTCAAGAATATTGTCCTTATAATGTTTTTAACTTCAAAACAAATCAATATTGGTTCACATTCTAAGAACCATATCCAACAAGGCAACAACTAATGAAGTTTATGTCAAATCTTGACTCCAACATGTCATTAGTGGATTTGTTTATCTTGTTATCACTTCTAGTGATAATTAATTATACCATCTATGTATAAACACAAGAATACATATATATTATCGATCACAAATACATCCATTAATTTCAAATCCACATTCTTACATGATACGATAAAAATTGATGTTTTTGAATGGGAGCTTTCCTTAAGCCATATAATGACTTAACAAGCCTACTAACTTTGCTCTTTAGTCCAGGAGCCATGAACCCTCAAGTTGGTTCATGTATAGTATTTTTTCTAAATCCCCATTTAGAAATGTCATTTTTACATCCATTGGATGAACTTTCAATTTTCTTAATGCGGCAATAGCAAGTAGCATTCTAATCGAGGTTATTTGTGTAACAGGCAAATAAGTATCAAAGAAATCTAGACCTTCGCATTATCTAAATCCTTTGATCATCAATCTTGCTTTGTACTTGTCAATGGTGCCATTGGCTTTCATCTTCTTCTTAAAGATCCATTTATAGCCTAGTGGTTTACAACCCGAAAGTAAAACCCACAAGCTCCCAAGTATGTTTTTGTAAAATAGATTTTATTTCACTTCTAATGGCTTCTTTCCATTTGAGCCATTTCGAGGAAGTTACCGCTTCTTGATAAGAAGTAGGTTTATTTTCTACCATAAAAGAAACAAAATTAGGTCCAAATGATTTCTTGATTCTTCCCCTGTTGCTTCTTCTAGGTTCAACTTCTTCTTCTTTGGGTTGTTCTTATCTTTTATCTTGGAGATCATTATCATCTTGTTGTCTCTGATCTTGGACAACTTCGTCATCAATTCTAGATGATCTTTCAATTTCCTTCGTAAACAAGGAAATCTACTTTCAAAGAAGGAAGCACTTCTTTATTCCATTATCGTATCCTTATGTAGATCAACATACACAAAGAAACCATAATCACTACTGTTATGAGCATATACTAAGAATACGCAATTCACAGTTTCAGGTCAAATCTTTTGAACCTTGGGGTTTAATACAGATATCTTAGCTAGATATCCCCCCACATTTGCAAATACTTATAAGATCGTTTTCTTCTCGTCCTTAGTTCATAAGAACTATCTTATTTTCTTTACAAGGGATCTTATCTAAAAGATATGTAGCCGATATAATCGCTTTCCCCTACATGCCATGGCTTAAACCAGGACTTACGAACATGGCATTAACAATATCTTCTAAGGCACGGTTCTTTCAACAATTCTATTATTGAAGTATTAAGAGCAATAAATTTGTGTCTTATTCTAAGTATAGCACATGATTCTAGAAATAAAGACACATATTCATCTCTGATATGACTTTGAACCACCTTGTTTTCGATAATAAGTTTATTCTCAACTTACTTATATAGAACAATCTTGTCTATATCCTTACTCTTAAGTAAGTATAAATAGCAATATTTTGTACACCGTCAACAAATATGATGAAGCACTCGATATTCTCTACCTTAGTAGGTATCAATTACAAATCACATAAAACCATGTGAATCATATCAAGGGTTCGGTTATTTTCTATTCAACCAAGAGAAAGACAATCTTGTCAATTTGGCTTCAGCACAAGTTTAATTTTGTAGTCCGTGTCAATACAAAAGTGGGTATCTAATTTAGTTTAATTAGACAACATATTGAGTTAAAATTTAAAACATGTCCGGGTCAGCCATGCCATACATTTAAAGAATCAAATAAGCTGATTTCAACTCATTTTGCTAAAATGACCATTATAAAATACATTCAGCTTAAACATTTTTAAAGGTGGAACCCGTACGGACTCAAATTATGTTATTCGTTAACTTAATATTTATTTGATTCAAACACACAATGAACGTCAAAATTCATTAAGCAACCATCTGGATACAAGATTCCTACGAATCTCTGGCACGTACAATGCGTTAGTTAACTTAGACTCTTTGTCATATGTGAATCACATCTCCTTTCCATTCTCAACTACATTGAAAGAGTTAATCAAACTCTTATCACCATATACATGACATCATACCGAAGTGCAAATCCACCATTATCTAAGGTCGGATTCCATCATAGCCTTAGTTTTCATGTCATTTAGACCATATAACGCATAGTTATGGCACATAAGGTTTCTGAATGCTTCAAAGCATCTATCGTACACGTAACTCGACAAATGTCTCCCTTTTAATAGGTTCAGGAGCATATCCTTTCATGTCATTTTCATGTCACTCGTGACATTCCAAATGTTAATATGAGGTCCCATGATTAGTTTGAAATTAATTTGGTACTATTAACAACATGCTTAATCACATAGTGTTTCTTAACAAAAACGATTTTAAAAGAATTTTGTTTAAAACACTAATGTTTTGTAAGATTCGTTATATAAAAACACTTTAAAGGAAGTCTTTCGACTAAACAATTAAACAATATCGCTTATTACATAATGGTTTTATCAAAAAACACATATGTAATATGATGTTGTCAATTTCTATTAAAAATATCTTAATAGATCTATTTCACATGATCTATTTCTACACTGAAACTCAACAAGGTTTTAGTAGATCCACTCTTCTAAAGAAACTCAACAAGGTTTCAGTAGATTCATTCTTCTAAAGAAACTCAACACGGTTTCTATATATATACTTTTAAACTTCAAAAAAATTCAAGAATTATATCTAGTTAATAATTAACCGACTCGGTTTAAAATAAACTAGACAAGTCAAACAAACACTTCCACTAAATTAGTAAAGTGATGTATATAATCTGATATTTAATAATAACTTGTGATTATCAATATCTTGTTTCAAAGAATCTCTCTTGATTTCTTTGAACATGTTACAGTTATCTAATAAAATAACAACTTGCATTTTATGAGATATGTTTAAAAGAAACTCCACTTGGTTTCAATAAATACGTTCTAATAATCTAATAAAATAACAACTTGCATTTTATAAGACCTGTTTCAAAGAAACTCCACTTGGTTTCAATGAATACATAATCTAATAAAATAAACTGTAATTTTATGAGATTTGTGTCAAAGAAACTCCACTTGGTTTTAATGAATCTAAATTCATCATGATTTGCAACCATGTTAGTAACTGGTGCATCAATTACATTTACAAGATTCACTAGGGTCACACTTGTGTTACCATTAGTAAACTTGTCACAAAAACAGTTAAGAACTGTTAAAATAAAGGATAATCACAAAAATACCCATTTTTTCAACCCCATTTCACAAAATACCCAATTATTTTCTCAAAAAGCCAAAATACCCATAAAAATCGTAATTTTTGACAATTTTGCGAAGTTGAAAAAAAATCTAATATTTTAGATTTTTTTTAGGAAATATCGTAAATTTGCCATATTTCCGTAAAAAAATCTAAAATTTTAGATTTTTTTCAATTTTGAAAATTTGCGATATTTTTCAAAAATATCTAAATTTTTTGATTTTTTCTTAAAAAATCTAAAATATTTGATTTTTTCTTAAAAAATCTAAAAATTTTGATTTTTTTCAGAATTATGTGTAAGTCACCTGCAAACGCCACAAAGAGAACAATTTTTCACATAACTCAAATAAACTTAAACAAAGATCAATACTGCGATTAACAAGATAACTACCACCAAGAAACTTAATACTACTTATTAATAGCTTAAATGATAAATACGCTTATACACATCATTTCTATAATCATACTAACCCTAACTGAAATTATACATCAAATAGTTTATTTATGCCAATCCACCAACATAAAATCATTCAACTAAAATTTTTACAAACCTGACTTTGTCCCACCATGTAAAATCATCATACAATCAAATCATATAGTAAAAAAAAGCCTATTTAACATCAGCAAAACTATTACCTATAATATATCTCCAAGTCTGAGAACAGTTCTCCCATAAGTAAATCTTGATATGATGAAAGAATTAGTAACTTCTCCATTTATCTCGTAACATAAAAATGTGACCCGCAAAGTAACAATGTTATTTGGCTTTTTATACGTACTATGGCTATTGAAATAAAACAGACCTTCGTTTGCAGGTGACTTACACATAATTCTGAAAAAAAATCAAAAATTTTAGATTTTTTAAGAAAAAATCGAAAATTTTAGATATTTTTGAAAAATATCGCAAATTTTCGAAATTGAAAAAAAAATCTAAAATTTTAGATTTTTTTTTCAACTTCGCAAAATTGTCAAAAATTGCGATTTTTATGGGTATTTTGGCTTTTTGAGAAAATAATTGGGTATTTTGTGAAGTGGGGTTAAAAAAACGGTTTTTTTTGTGATTATCCCCTAAAATCATTTGGTATCTAATAAACTTGACTTGGTTTATATAAACTTGTACCAAATCTGATTCAAAAAAACTCAATCTTTGTTTCAATAAATCTAATAGATCAGTTTAATAGAAACTCAATCTTGGTTTCAAAATAAACTGATTTGAGCAATTAAAAAAATCGTTATAGATCTAAAAATTAAAATCTATTTAATTAAAAACTGATTTAAAAAAGAAACTCAATCTAGGTTTCGACATAAAACAGTTTATAAATATAAAATCTGTTAATAATATTAATTCGATTTTAAGAACGTGTTTTTAATTCTGTTGCACAAAATCTGTTTTAAGATTGTAGGAAAAATGTACACATTTATTAAAATAAACTCAGATTACAATTAATAATAATTAACAGAAATTAAATGACGGGAAATAAAACAGACAGAATGAGGTAAAGCAGAAGACAACATTATGAATGATAAATAAAGAAAGCAGTAAAAGGTTGTGGAATGACGCACGTGTTGGACACGCTTCCCTTATAACAAATTCGCCGTCTGCCTCTCATGGTACAACGTTCAAAGCTGTTGTACAGCCGGATCTGACAAACTTGCCTGAAATATCACGCCGGACCTGACAAACTTGCCGGAAATATCACGGAAGCAGTCGTATGATTCTGATCGAAAGGATTGTTGGAACTTGGTTGCTATAGAGCTTTCTTTTTTGGTTGTGTCTAAAACGAATGAGACTGGGCCTCTATTTATAGTGAAAACATTGTTTTGTTTTCCAAGATAAATATTTGCCATCAATAAGACAAATCTTTTATTAATAAAACAGATTTACATATCATTTAATGAGACAAAATATTATGTACAAACTTATTTGATAAGTTTAAATTTATTCTTACAATTGATTTACGGAAAACTGGAAAGAACCCAAATCACACCTTCCCACTTCACATTTTCGGCGATGCGGGATACTTCCATTTTCTCAGATTTTATGTTTCACGTGTCTCACTTTGAGACACGATATCTCATTCATATTAACTCCATTTTGGACATACTTTAGCTCGTTGCGAAGCTCTCTTCAAGAAGAATGCAAAACGACAAGCTAATATAAATATATATAACATATACATATATTAAATAATGTCCAAAGTTTGCAAAAACACATTTTGCAAAACTATTTTTTCAACAAAAAACTCTCAACAAAAAACTAGAGTTAAGTACATTTTTGGTCCTTGTGGTTTGGTGCGTTTTTTACTTTTGGTCCAAAATTCAAAAAAGGTTTGGTTTTGGTCCAAAAGACATAGTTTCGTTCTACTTTTAGTCCAAAAGACATAGTTTCGTTACACTTTTGGTCCAAAAGACATAGTTTCATTCCACTTTTAGTCCAAATTTACGGAATTGGACTAAAAGTGGAATGAAACTATGTTTTTAGACCAAAACCAAACCTTTTTGAATTTTGGACCAAAAGTGAAAACGCACCAAACCACAAGGACCAAAAATGTACTTAACTTAAAAAACTATTTTTCCAACAAAACTATTTTTCTTATTCAAATATTATTCCATAACTTTGCTTGTATGGTGTTGACAACCTATTCGGTTTAGTGTTATTTTTAACATTAACAGTTTTATTAATGAAAAGACTTCATTTTTCATTTTAACATTCTTTTCTAAAATTATGCATTTTAATGTATAACCCTATTTTTTTCATTAAAAACTTTAGTAGACACTTTTTCTTTTCCTTTAGTGACCCCTTAATAGATTTATTATAGATGTTCAAAAACATTTAACAACAATTATGCAATTATAATTATTTACTACTTTAATTTTTTGTCGTAACACATGGGCACTTGTCTACTAGCTAACAATGTATGCATTTGGTTTGATGTGAAGACGCGCTTTAAGCAAACAAGAAAAAGAACATCCACAAGCAATTGTTATTATTCGACTTTTCTTTTGATTTGGAGAAATCAAGATTTATATCATAAAATATGATTCTTTTGGAATCATAAAGTCAGGTGTGGTGGTTGTTACCGTTTGAGTATTAGGTATACTGGTATAGTCAGGGAGTCATGGGCTAGTGTTATAGTACAAAATGTTGTCACATCAGATTTTTACTCTAAACTCTGAACATATAACGTAGGCCAAAAACACCCTCATTCATCACTCAAGTTAAAGCCTCATAGTTTTCTTTGTTTTGTTTTTCATTTTTATTTTTTAATACAAGAATAAAAATTAAAACATTACATTATAGATAATCAGGGTTCGAAGTGGAGGATATTAGAGAATAAATGTTAGTCAAAGTAATTATGTTAGTCAAAGTTATTTATGTTACTCAAAGTAATTGACTCAAGCTCAGTTTGTGGGCTTATGGTCCACTAGGGTTTCTCTCTTGTAATCTCTATATATTGTGATAAATAATACAAATCATCCTACGGGGTTTTTATCATTCTAACATGGTATCAGCTTAAATATCAATCCTAAACCCTAAATACTTCAATTCCAAAACAACCTTCTTCACAAAATAGTTATCCTCCGGTCATCGGCAAGTTCATGATCGGAGGGATCCCAACTACGTTTTGTATTTATCCTATTAGAAGTATTAAATAAATGCAAAGATCATCTTCGCAAAATAACACCGCTCGCCACCACTCCTCTACCCGTTTCCGTTTATTTTTTCCACGATCCTATCTTTTTACCTCTTCGTCAATTGTTTTGTGATGTGTTAGATATTGCATTTCTGTTTCGATTGTGCTGTCACAAGGGTTTCTATGCACACCATTTTCTTCTCCGACTGATGAGTTTCGTTCGCTCGATTCTCCATCATCTCTGATGAGAAGTTTAGATGCTGATGTTTCCGAACCCGTTGACGTTGGTTGCTGTATTAGTGATAGAAGCTGCAAACAAAGATGTATTTCTTCATGTTTGAATTTGGAATGGGGCAAGATCCCCGGCAAAATAAAAAATAAAGCAAAGGAATAAAAGGAGGAAACGTGTGAAAGCAATAGTGTTGGAAAGCAAAATGAGTGGTGTGGGGTGTTTACTTATTTATTTCATCGTCACCACTCACCTCCCTCTCGTCATTGGTGGTTTTGGTGTTGACTCTGCAACTCTATCATTATAGTTATTTAATTGTTTTTTTATGTCGAATCCAGGGTATTAATTCCCGAGACGACTTTTGTTGGTGTCGAATCTAGGGTATAAGTCCCGAGACGACTTTTGTCGAATCTAGGGTATCAAGTCCCGAGACGACTTTTGTCGAATCTAAGGTATAAGTCCCGAGACGACTTTTGGTTTTCGGCAGATAGATACAGGTTGAGTCTGCCATCTTTGACAGATAGATATACCTTGAGTCTGCCGTGTTAAGCAGATAGATACAGGTTGAGTCTGCCATCTTCGACAGATAGATATACCTTGAGTCTGCATGAATAATTTTTATTTCTTAGTTTTTTTCTCCAGTCCGAGCTTTCGCGATTTCGCCGCTCGGACTGCGGGGGAGTATTAGAGAATAAATGTTAGTCAAAGTAATTATGTTAGTCAAAGTTATTTATGTTAGTCAAAGTAATTGGCCCAAGCTCGGTTTGTGGGCTTATGGTCCACTAGGGTTTCTCTCTTGTAATCTCTATATATTGTGATGAATAATACAAATCATCCTACGGGGTTTTTATCATTCTAACAGAGGACATAGGCACAAACAACTACTACACCATAGGTGAAAAAGTTGGCAAAGTAGTTAGTTCCACACTTAATAAAACCGACACCGACACACACGGCTTAGTCGCGTGTGGTACTGGTGACGGGGTAGCTATTTTTGCTAATAAGTACCCTGGTGTGTACGCCGCCACGTGCTTAACACCTGGCGACGCAGTTAACGCCAAGTCTATTAATAACTGTAATGTTATCGCGGTTTCTGAAATGTCTACTGACCCGAAAACCACGATGGAGATGTTGGAGAAGTTTCTGAATACACCCTTTAAGTCGCCTTGTCCTGCTTCGGATTCAGAAGCTTGGCCTGAGAATGTTCAGTCGTTTCTCGATGATACGGTTACCAAAATGTCAAAAATAGGAAAAAAATGAGCCTTTTTCTAATAATGATAATGGTCATAATAATAGTTCTTGCGCGATATGTGAACTGGCTAAGGGACGTGAGTTTTCGCCAGTGGGGATAATGTCGGGTGGGGTAATATTGTTAGGGAAAACCATACTTTTGCGATAGTTAGGTTTGCCGGTGGGAGCAATGAACCAGCTCATCATCTTACTGTTGGAAATTTAGTGCAATTGTGGGAATTGGATCATACTTGGAAATGGGTTTGGAGGTACGAAATGTACACCCATCAAGTCACTAATTTTCCCTGACTCTTTTAGTGGTTTGATTAAATGGGTGTTTATTTGCCTATTTAATTAACTGATTTGATTACATTAATTGACCATATTTAATTTGGTCATGAAATCATTATTCCTAAATTATGAAGGATAATTGATTTGATTGCATTAGTTGACCATATTTAATTTGGTCATGAAATCACTAATTCCTAAATTATGAAGGATAACTATGGAAGACATTAATTGGTCATTAATCTCTCATTAATTCTATTATTAGATTTTGAGTAAATCCCTATAAATAGGGATCACAATTGCATGAAAAAGACACAGAAAACATAACACATAGAAACGCAAGGTTCTTGATCTATGCCTAGAACAAGAACAAACACTTGGTTTTATCCCAAGGAGGTATTCGTGTAACCCAGGAATAGGGTCGAATAATCTTCTTTGGAAAGTAATTACACGACTTTAAGTGATACTCGGTAACCATCTTGGTAATTAGCTAGGCTATTGATTGTCTTCACCCTGATCTGGGATCTACTGCAACCAACAATCAAAGAAGATATTTTTATGATAATCAATGGCTGCTGCTGCAATGAAACTCAAGGCTTTAAACTTTGGCAAGCTTGACAAGTTTGAAGGGGTGAACTTTATAAGATGGCAGAAGAAGATGCACTTCTTGCTTTCCAATATGAGTGTGGTGTATGTGTTGACTACTTCTATTCCTGAAGATGGTGGTAATGATGCAACCGTAGAACAAATCAGGAAAAAGAAATAAGTAGGATAATAATGACTATGTCTACAGAGGTCTAATCCTCAAAGGTATGTCTGTTGTTTGATATTTACTAAAATATTGAATTTTGGAAAAAACTATGAGATTCCTTGGAGGCCAAATATATGGCTAAGGATGCATCAAGTAAGAAGTTCTTTGTTAGTAATTTAACAAATTACAAAATAACTGATTCAAGACCAGTTATGGAACAACATAATGAACTTCTTGGTATACTTGGTAGATTTACACAACATAAGATGAATATGGATAAGGCTATTTAGGTCTCTTGTATCATTGATAAACTCCTTCCTTCTTGGAAAGTTTTCAAGCATTCCTTGAAACATAAGAAGGAAGAGTTAACTCTTGTTGAGTTGGGCAGTCGTCTTCGCATTAAGGATTGCCTCAGGGCGCAAGATAGTGACAAGCCAAAGGGAAACAATGTTGTTAGTCCACAGTAACTAGACGTGGTTTTGTAGATCTTAGATTTAATTCGGGAAAGATTGTTTTCTTTTTTAATGATTTGCATGTTTCTAATATTAGGAATAATTTGATTTCAAGTGGTATTTTGAATAATTGGGGTTATAATCAAGTAACTGAAATCTGAAAAATTTGTTTTGTCTAAACATGATGTGTTTATTGGTTTTGGCTATTTGTGTAATCAAATGTTCATGCTTAATATTGTTAATAATATTTTTAAATCAGCATTTATGTCAACTTTTAAACTGAATGATTCAATCATATGCTATGTTAGATTAGGCAATGTCCACTTTAATAATAATATGCAAGATATGTCTAAAGATGAAGCATTAAATAAATTTAAAATATTTGAAACTGAAGTTGAATTACAACAAGGGTCCTTGATCAAAAGATTCAGGACTGATAGGGGAGGTGAGTACATGGATACTCTGTATTTTCAGTCTGTTGGTATTATCCATGAAATGACTGCCCCCTATACTCCATAACAAAATGGTATATCTGAAAGAAAAAATAGAGTACTGAAAGAAATGGTTAATTCCATGTTGTCATACTCTGGACTAAGTAAAGGGTTCTAGGGTGAAGCTATGTTAATAGCTTGCTATTTACTAAATAGGGTTCCCAATAAAAGAAACAAGATTACCCCTTATGAACTCTGGACTAAAAGGAAACCAAACATGAACTACCTTAAGGTTTGGGGTTATAGGGCAGTTGTAAGACTCCCTGATCCAAAGCTGAAAACTTTGGGTGAAGAGGCATTGAATGCATTTTTGTTGGATATGCTGAGCATTCCAAGGCTTTTAGGTTCTATGTTATTGAACCTAATGATTCAGTTGCAATTAATTCAATAATTGAATCAAGGGATGCTATCTTTGATGAGAATAGATTCTCTTCAGTTCCTAGACCAAGTCTCAGTATTTCTAAAGGAACTGAATATATTAGTGGTTCAGTGGTCCCTGAAGTGGTCACTGATGAGGTTGTTCAATAACCTGAATCTGAGCTTAGAAAAATCAAAAGGAATAGGACTCTAAAAGATTTTGGACCTGAATTTCAATTATATTTAATTGAAGGAACAAGGAATGAGGTCTCTGACCAACAATCCTATTGCTTTAATGTTGAGGATGATCCCAAGACATTTGATGAAGCAATGAAGTCCTAGGATGTTGCTTTCTGGAAAGAAGCAATTAATGATGAGATGGACTCCATCATGGGCAACAACACTTGGGTGTTGGCCGATCTACCTCCAAGTTGCAAACCTTTTGGTTGCAAATAGATCTTTAAAAGAAAACTAAAGGTAGATGGAACTATTGAAAAGTTCAAGGCAAGAGATAGACTACCTTGATACTTATGCTCCAGTGGTACGTATCAATACCATAAGACTGCTGATTGCTATGGCATCAATTCACAATCTGATTATTCATCAGATGGATGTGAAGACCGCTTTCTTAAATGGTGATTTGGATGAGGAGGTTTATATGAATCAACCTCAGGGCTTCATCATGCCTGGCAATGAAAATAAGGTGTGTAAACTGATTAAGTCTCTTTATTGACTAAAGCATGCACCTAAGCAATGGCATCAAAATTTTGATGAAGTGGTTTTGTCAAATGGTTATTTACTTAACCAAGCTGACAAATATGTATATAGCAAATTTGATGAATCTGGTAAAGGAGTCATCATTTGTCTATATGTTGATGACATGCTGATCTTTGGCGCTGACCAAGTTTAGGTTGACTTGACAAATGAATTTTTGTCATCAAAGTTCTCTATGAAGGACATGGGGGAGGCTGATGTTATCATTGGCATAAGGATTAAACATGAAAGTAATGGAATAGCAATTTCTCAGTCTCATTATATTGAGAAGGTAATGAAGAAATTTAATTACTTTGATTGCACTCCAGTGAGTACTCCTATGGATACAAGTGAGAAACTGATGCCTAATAATGGTCAGGCTGTATACAAGTGAGAAGTCACTATCCTACCTGGCAGTAAATGAAGTATGTTAGGCCAATTTACCTGTTGCGAGCCACCAGAAGCTGTAAAAGACGAATAGTCATTGCCAGAAACGGTAACCATAGCCAAAGATGACTCTAAATCCCGCTTTGTGTAGACTGAGTCTTTGATTAGACCTTGAAGATACCCAATTTGGGTTGTCAGGTTTGGTTGGAAATTGCCAGTGTCAAAGACCTCAGTTCCACCAAAAGCAAAGTTATTTGTTGGATCCACATCGTAAAATACAGGCATAACAATTTACCCTCTTGTAGTCATGCATTCCATAATATATGCCAACTCATCTAAACAGTCCATTTCTGGCATTATGAAACTGCAATTGGCGCACTTAATTTCTTCTAGCTTCTTTGTAGATTTATCATCCTGCATTACGAAAACCTTAACGTTCAACTTTGGGTGCCCAAAACTAACCTAAACAATTAAATGATGCAACTACATACCTCATTTTCTCTTGCTGCTGCATTTTAGATATTACACGTGAGTAACGCTCCGAGTAAGCCTAATGTCGAGTAACGCTATTGTTCCTACATTAGTAATCATGGATCCTGCACAAAAACAGATATTACACGTGAGTTTAAAATTCTTATATACAATATAATAATATGAGTGAATATGCCCTAAATTACACCCTTCTAAACAATAGTACTATGATCAATTCTATTGATAGCTTTACAATGTTCATTAGCGAACGATACCTCTAAGGTTCATTCTAATTTATTGATCCTATATGCATTCCAAGTCTAATTAATGACATTTTTTGTAGATTACAAACATATCACCTTTCTGCTAATGGTCCAAACAGCTTTCTCGGTGCAAGGATGAACGGTAAGCGCGACAATGTATCAGTAGTACTTTCTACTACTCATTTGAATCTATCTAGGATCTATTACTCCACTTTGTCCTTGCTCTCCCTTTTCATCAGTCACATCTGATATAGTCACAGCAGACGATGTCACGCCACTTGATCCCACACGTTTAGTCTCCATATCATCACTCAATAAAGGACCAGTCGAGCTTCCTTGTTGCGAATGGCCATGTAGTGACTTGTCTAATGCGTATCTACCTTCTCTGACAAACATTTAAAAATCAAATCAAACTCCAAATATAATAAAACCTATATTTTTTGAAATCGGTTGACGAACACATCATATACTCTTCACACAATTGGCCAAAAGGGTCGTACTTCGATACGGCGTCTCCCATCTCAAAAAATTCAAATTTAATTTCCTACTAAAAATTCCCCTTTATGAATAGTTATCAAACACGGCCAACATAAACAATATGCAACCTATCTTTTATTTTGGTTTTTGAAATCGTTGGATCATATTCCTCATACTATTTGGGTATATTATCGTTGTTTTCTACTATGCCGCCACCTATACTTAAATTATAGACTATTGTTTTGTTTTAATTAACGGTGCCTGACATAAGCCTGTAACAACACTGTAATTCTAATTACATGGCTATCCTAACACATTACAAAAGTTACAAACAACTACATATCCGTAACAAATTTAAAAAATTGTCTCATCTTGCCTTCTTTATTTTATGTATCAAATCATAATAAGCAGTTTTGTTAAGCCCTCTTTAAACAGTTGCTATAAATTTCTTTAAACCAAAAACCAATAACATAATCCATAATCACAGTCAACCCATTTAATAATTAAAAAAAATCCTCAATTTACAAATTACAACAAACAAAACAAACATTAATTTCCTACTTACTAATTTAATTGGGAAAAGTACTAATTTGAAGCAAAAGTGCCCTAATTTCTCATAGTAATTGCAAAGCCCTATTTCTTATAAATCATGTAAACTTACAAGTGGATAAGGACAACTTTCCTACATGCATTCCAAGTCGCTACTCCATTAAACACAACTATGAAAACAAACAAAAAAAATGAAAAATCAATATTATAAATAAAATTAATCGTGTAGCAAAGAAAAATTTATTAACTTATAATACAAATAATATCTAAAAACATTATTTATATTTTTTGACCTCTCAACGTTTTGATAATAACAAAATATAAAAACGTTTACGATAAAATTAAACGTTTACAAATTATTAATCGTAAAATTCCATTTCTAAGATTAGCAATCACTTAAGGTATGAACAAACAAATCATTAAGCATGATTAGTGATCAAGAAAATATTTTTCTCTTATCCATCACATTTTTACAAAAGTATTTCACAAAAATAATTATACAAAATATTTTCTAATTAAAAGAAAAGTTTTATTAAAAACTTAAAATTTGAAATTCAAATTTTCCCTCCAAAATGAAAGGTTCCATAACAGATACAACATTCCTCACAAAAAGACAAAACAAGAGCGTAGTCGACTGGGCGGCCTCCTTATAGGCCTGACGGCCTCCAGATATATTTGGGACTGCCGAGACCGCCCTCAGTGACCGTTGGGTTTTCCTGCCTATAAATATTGCTTCATTCCTTGCAGAAAAACATACATCTTAGCACGAAATTTTCAGATAACTTTCTCTCTCTAAAAATCTTCTTTCTCTCTCTAAAACTCTTGATCACTAACATCCTTAGATCTTGTTTCAAGTGATCTAATCTCTTCTTCTCATCTCTCCTTTCTCATTCAAGTGCAAGAGAAGAACATTTGTATTCACCAAGAAATGAATTGTTATTTAGTAATCTCTCCTATCTTCTTCTTAGTACCAAATCTCTATTGCAATTATCTTGTGTATTTGTGTGATTTGGATAGTGTGTAAATCCGATAGTTATTTTGTGTATCAAATCACGATAAGCACCTTTGTTAAGCCCTCTTTAAAATGGTTGCTATAAATTTCTTTAAACCAAAAACCAATAACATAATCCATAATCACAGTCAACCCATTTAATAATTAAAAAAAAAATCCCCAATTACAAATTACAACAAACAAAACCACACTAATTTCCTACTTACAATTTATTATGAAAAGTACTCAATTTGGAGCAAAAGCCCTAATTTCTCATAAGTAATTGCAAAGCCCTAATGTTATAAATCATGTAAACTTACAAAGTGGATTATGGACAACATCCTACATGCAATTCCAAGACGCTGCTCCATTAACACAACTATGAAAAACAAAACAATAAAATGAAAAATCAATATTATAAATAAAATTAATCGTGTAGCAAAGAAAAATTTATTAACTTACCAATTGATAAAGAATGATGAAGTAGCTGGGGACATTACCTGCAAACAAAGAGTGAGAGAAGACAGAGATGTGTTTACTTTGTGTGTTAATCTGAGGTTGAGGGGAGAGAAGAGAATGAGAGGTAGAGAGAGATGAACACATACCCCCTACGCGTAGGAGGGGTGAGGTGGGCGGGTTGGGTTATCCTATTAAATGCAACGGGTTGGATCCGATTCTGGGTCGGGCGGTAGCATTTAAAGCAACTCGGTGCAATCAAAGATCCTGGTAATTGTATGTTGTTATAACCATATATGCCTCTAGGATGCGCTTCAAATGCGTCTAAGTTTGTCTTTTCTTTTAACCCAATGCGTCTCAAATGCGTCTCTATATGCGCCTCAATTTTATGTTTTTTTATATTTTAACAAAATAATGCGCCTCAAATAAGCCTTAAATGCGTCTAAATTTTTCTTTTTGTTGAAAATACGCCTAGTTGAGGATTGTTTGATTAAAACATTTCTATTCAATCCAATGGAGCGCAAAATATGCTCATTTTCGTAAATAAGAAATGTGTTGTTCATTTTCGAAAAAAGGTACCTTATATTGTTCATATAAGAAATTTTCTCTTAAAACGTTGTTATCAACTAAATAGAACTGAAACAACTTTGCATACACTTTTTTTATAACACGAAGGAAGAATGTGGTGATACATTTGTTACTTAAAATAACTTTTTTAAAAGTCATTTGATTAAATACATAGTTTTATTATGTTTGATTTACATTTCATTAATTAAATTTGGTTGGTTTCTATTATTTATTATATTTATATCTATATTACTAACAAAAAGAGTTTATTTATGTTCTTGAAATTCTTTAATCATGAAATTTGAAAAGGATAAAAATGGTAACTATTGAATAACTAACCACACGATAAGCTACTCTAAATAAGCATAAGACATTGACCTAGAAATAAAATTGAGAGAAGAAGAAAGATGTTGGCGTAGAAATAAGCACTTGTTTCGCCATCAAGAAGAAATAAGAGAATACAACTGGAAGAAAGAAACTTGTCTCACACACACACCCTTTTTTTGTGTGGAGATGGATACCCAGTCCCATATGGGACGCCTAGAGTTATGGAATGGGCCAAGTCTAGGGCTTTAGATGGGATTTGCCCAAAACATATGCAATATTAGCTTAAAATCCTAATCCTGTTTACCCGACTAGCCTATTATAATGTTACAAAGTTGATAAACGTGAATAACCGACACTTAAAAAAATATTCAATCCTAACAATCTCCTCCTAAGGGGTGATTATTCACTTATACTAAATCGTCTGATTTCGCATGACTTTGTATCTTGTTCTTGAATTTTGTTGGGTAGTAGGTTTGATCTTTATTGTTCCAATCATGCTTGTGATGTTGATCTTGATCTTTCTCTTTTCTTTTCTTTTATCTTTAACCTTTGAGATCTTTCATCATCACTTGTCAACCAACATACTCATACTTGTCTTGAAATCTTACAATCTTCCTCATATATGACAGTTATTCATATAACATTCACGAGCTAACAATCTTCCATATTATATTAATCTCTAAAGTGGTGATTTTGACCTGATCCATTTGTAATCATTATCTTGAAGTCTTTGAGGAAGTTCATGATTATCAAAGTTACGAAAGTGTATCTTTGTTTGTTATGAGCTTTCATCTTTGACATTTGTATCTTTGAAGCTTTGAATATGAGCATGTGGCTATGAATATGACGGTGCTAGAATGAGGTAGTTACGACATCGTCGGTACCTGCACATGTAAGGGTTAACAATAAACAGCAGAAATTGACAAATGTCTTGTTTATTTATCAATGTTCGGTAACTTTAACCTCCAGTTTTGTGAGGACTGTTTCACATTATAAATACTGTACATGCATCATCAAGATTTGATTCATGAATGAATCTCCTTAACAAGTTTTATAGCTTGAAATGTAGTTTATCTAAGATAAACACGCCTAGAGACGCTTACGACATTTTCGATATCCTATAGCCGTTCTTATATCCGGATTCCTGTTTAAGTTAGGATAACAACGAATGTAGGTAAATCATTGTGCAGACTATGAAGTAAAAACCAATGATTTTTGTATTTCAGTCAAATACATAATCCTGGATCGCATTGGATTTCTAGTTAACACAAGTTTGATCTCTTTCAAGATCATACATGTCACCCACCATAGTAATATTTGATGTTGACACTGGAAGGATTTACATTCGTTACTGTGAAAGACTAAAGAGTATCACTCTGAATGTTCTGGAAAGATCTGATGATAATGCATAGGGCTTTTTGTTACAACTTGTGTTCTTTATTGTGAACATCAAGTGGATATTTAGAATTGTGTTTTAATGGTATTTATATATTGATCTCTTGGCTGTAGAATCAATAAGTGTGTTTTGGTTTTAGTGATCGAAGGCTGAAATAGACTGTCACCACTTCAACGTCAATGATCTCGGAGTAAGAAAGTTAATAGATTACGTGGTATGTCACTGTGATAATTGAAACAATATTTCTTTTGAGAGAAACTTGAGTAGCTCGGGAGGGTTATGCATTGCATCATTGGGTCCATGGTGTTAATATGTAATACCAAATATCATTTTTTATATGATAGATTATGTATTGATTTGGTTTCTTCCTAAAGTGTATGGAGGACTAATTTCTTTTCACCCTTTATATAACTTTGCTTTTTCGTACTTCAACCCTTTTAATATTTACCGCGATGTCTTTACTAACACCTTGTTGTGTTTGTTCCAGTGCTAGCTCATGCCTTAGTTATAGGATATCAAATCACACAATCTAACAATATGAGAATAAGAAATCTTAAGAGAGAAAGTAGAGTGGTAGGAACACTTAGAGAGAGAAAGAAATGTGTAAAATGATATTATCCAAATGAACCAACACCCTCTCCATGGAAGGAGAGGGCTTAAATACTTGTCTACATGGGGCGTGGTCAACATAAGGGGAACCTTATGTTGACCCGGTTAGCTTAACTTTTACATTTAACGCACTACGAGCTAAAAACTATATTTTAGGAGTAACCGATAATTTTATGAATTCTTAACAATCTCCCCTTAAGGTTGGTCACTTCAATTTACAAAATCTTAAGCTTAACATTCTATGAATGTTCTTTAATCTTGCTTGTAGTCTTGAATCTTGATCTTTGTCTTGTGAATTCTTTATGTAGTGCTCTTGGAACTTGTTCCAACATGCTTGATAGACTTGTAATCTTGAGCTTATTGAGATCATCAATCAAACATAATCTCTTCTTCATCTTAAGATCTTTCGCCTTCTTGTGAACTAGTGACTTTTAAACCATCATGCTTATACCTTTCTTCATCTTGAAAGCTTGTAATCTTTCTTGAAATTCTTTAACTATAACACTTCGTGACTTCAAGGAAGACGTGGAGTATCAGAGTAGCAGAAGTCTTTTGAAACATGTACTTGAGCTTTCATAATGTCTTTACATATGTTGGTCGAGTATGATCATGTAGCTATGAATCTAACTTATCATGGACAAGATGCTGCTACCGTCGGGAAAACCTACAGGTTTAGGTTAGTGATAAACAACAGGTATGGACGAAGATGTCTTTGTCACTTTGTCGAATATGGTTGCAATAACCACGATTCCCCATTAATTAGTATAAATACTGCGTGTGATCAGGTATAATTCAAAAGAATCTCCTTGATAGGATTTCATAGCTGTACTAGCCGTTTTCGTTACCAAAACGTCTCAAAACAGACAACACGATAAGAATAAATTAGTGAGTTACTATCTTACCGATTGAGTCGTCAGATCATAGATTAGACCAAATCGATATCCAATTGTCATAAGTTTAATCCATGTAAGATCGCACAAGTCACCTGCCGCAGTGCTTGTTTGATGTTGGCACTGGTAGGATTTTCATCGTCACTGTGAATACTATAAAGTATCACTTTGTTGTTCTGGCAAAATCACAAGGATAATGCGCAGGACTCTCATTATTTTACTTGTTTTCACGGTGTATGAAGAACAAGTGTACTTTTTGAATAGTGTCCTAATGAGATATATATTGATGATCTTTTGTGGCTCTAGACTTAATAGTGCATTTTGGTTTTAGTAATCAGAGGCTGGAGTCGACTGCTACCTTTTTAATACCAACTAACTAGAGTGAGAAAGTCAATAGATAATGTGTTTAGTCTCCGTGAGAAATGAAACTGAAATCTTTTATGAGATCTTGAGTGGCTAGGGAGGGTTGTGCATTGCATCGCTGTGTCCATGATGTCCGTCTTCAATGTCAGCAATCATCATTGTGATTCTAACAGCATATGTATTGACCCGGTTTCTGCCTAAATGTATAGAGCGCTTCTTTCTTTACACCCTTTATCCTTACATTCCTTTTAATTCTTCAACCCCTTCAATGCTTACCAAGACTTTATCACTAACACCTTGTTGGGTTTGTTCCAGTGCTAGCTCTGTCTTAGTCGGCATTATTCCCATTCTCACTTTTCTCCTTTTTATATCATACCTAAGTACTTTTAATCTAACTACTGGAATGTCCCGGGGTAGATCCCCCAGATTTGGCTATATCATGGAATGAATACCTATCTTTAACCACCTTATATCTCTATAAGAATAAGCACATGGTCGGTCTTAAGGAATTGTTCTCGTTGCCTTAAAACCATTTGAAAATTCAACCAAGGTACTTTCAATATACATCAAAACATTTGTACGTTGACTGTTTTATCTTTTAAAAATGCTCCCCCTCAACACATGTATCGATATTCGAAAATGTTTTTGCACATGACGGGTGGAGTCTGCACTTAAGTCTATAAGATCACTTTAATAAGTTGCATATTTTAAATCACATTTTCTCCCCTTATCAAACATGTCAAATCTCTTGATATTTTAGATATCAATTGATTTAAATATATTTTGAAAAGCTGTTTGGGGAGAGAAATGTTCTCATAATTTAGCATGTCTTATTTAGAACATTTTGATGCTCCCCCTTAATTAATGCGGGTATTATATAGTATTGAGTACACAATTTTAAAAGATTTTAAATTTATTGAAAAATTCTTGAAAAATTATACTTGAACACTATATATTTATGAAGTTGCACTACATGTATACAAGATGATTTACGAGACATGACCTAAAACTTACAAAACCGAGAGCAACTGAAATTGTCACTCTGTTTGAAGCATAAATCTGTGGTTTGACTCGTCATTCTCATTTTATAAAATTTATTAGCTTCCCCCCAAACCAGCAATCCTTTCTTGAGTATATTTGAAGCGTTCTTCAGGATAGCGATGATAAAAATTGTAACACCAAAGTCAAATAAGTCCCGGATGTAGACAATAAAACCCTTTAGGTGGCCCAAATGATAACACCAAAGCCAACTAAGTCTAGGATGTACACATTTCTTCCTGTAGGATACTGACTATCTAAGGGAATCATCATTCATATGAGGACCTCTTTTATCAAATTTTACTACTTCTTTAAGAATAAGCTTAGTAATTAACCGGTCGGGGAACCATTAATTGAATCAGAACATATCTTTAACTTCATGGATCCTAAAGCTATATGAGTATTTCCAAACAATCCTAAGCCTTTTAAAACTATATGGTGTTGGAAATATTGATCGTAGCTAGTTTTTAAACCTAAGCCACTAACCTTGAAATTATATTTAAGCCCATACAGCTATTAATTTATGACAACTTAAGCCCTTAGAGTTAAAATAAATTAACTTCCCCTTAAATTATTATCTGTTAAGTTAAAACTTTTTCCGTATAATTTCTGTGACTTGTTGAAGAAAAATTGAATGCACTTTCTCCCCCTCGAACAAAGACCCGTATTCTATTTAAAGACCTATTATATTTGTTCGAGTGGTCAGAATTTCTTGAAAATATTTTTGTGATGTTGAAAACTGATTCTGATATTAAGACAATGTTTTACCAATAATGAAAGAAGATTTATCTTCTTTTGAAGAATAAATACACTAACACGTACACGTATTCTGTGAGACAGCCCGAGTTATGTAGCAAAGTATACACAAGCCTGTT
>BQNB010065610.1:799-28307 GCA_026074375.1 Tanacetum coccineum
TCCATACATAATCCCATGTAAATAGAACTGTAACGGCTTTGTTAACATAGCAATTATCATATCAATCCTCATATTACAAGTCCGGCCCATACAAGACTTGTAATACTTAGATTCATACATAATTCCATGTAAACAAAAATTATGACGGTCTCCGTGTAATACAATATAGTATAAAGCTATGAAAAAAAGAGGAAAAAAAATATATCCTTAGAGACCATTGTTTAACTTACAATGTCTGAGAACGAAACGATACCATTGTGCAACTCACAATGTCTAAGAAGTAAAATGAGACCATTGTGCAACTCACAATGTCTGAGGTATAATTGAGACAATTGTGCAACTCACAATGTCTAAAGTATAATTGAGACCCTTGTGCAACTCACAATGTCTTAAGAAATGCTCTGGTATTTATATAAATAACTCTTATATAAATAAACGTGCGATATACGCAAAAGATGTAAGCATATATATTACATATATGTATGTCATGTAAGCACTTAAGGTAACAAGTAACCTAAGCAAGTAAGCAAGTAGTGTGTATGCACTTTGAAAATGTTTGTTGTGATGCAATGTTTGTGAAAACGGTTATAGTCTAGGGTAAAATATGCAACCTAGTTCTCTATAACCAGTGCTCTGATACCAATCTGTAACACCCCCAAAAACGGGTCGCAGCGGAATGTATGTCCGGGGCGTGTTACTTCATAATACACAGCGCTAGATACAAGAGAACGACCTCTAAACGTGTCGTTTGTAAAACAATCTCGTTGATTTTCTGAAATCAAAATAATAGTTGTCCCATAAATGCATCACAATGAAAAGCTTGAAAGCAACACAACGAGATTTGATCATTTGTAGAAATCCAAGTATGAAATCTTGTCAATTTTTAGACTCCATTGCACATCAAGTAAGCCAAGCATCTAATTCACCTGAGAAAAACATGCTTAAAAGTGTCAACATTAAAGTTGGTGAGTTCATAGAGTTTTGTAAGTATAAATGTAAATGTTGGAATCCAAAGATTTATAACGTATGTATGACCATTTCAATCCTTATAATAATCGCCAAAAGTGTAAGAGTAAATGTAGAACCAAAAGAGTTTAGTGTTTATTGCTTCGCCGCAATATAATGAAAAGTGTTCAGAAATTAGTAATGTTCAATAAGTAGTATGGACAGTGAGATCGTTGATTTTCCAAAATGTATGGGTCTACTATAACAGATACAGTACCACATAAATAATATCTAATGTTGCGCTAAGCTCATGACAACCTTAAGTATACGTTGCTAAAAGTTAGTGCCCCGGTAGGTGCATTGCCTAGCACCTAGTTTCCTCAAATGTAATGCGTCCGTGTACATGGTAGTGCGTTGTTATCTACCCGGACGGGGGAGTTCATACCATTAGATCTTATTCAACAGCTTAGCGCTCCCTCAACCGGTCCTCGGTCTAGAAATTATAACGGTTCATGATAGGGGGACTTCATTGGGGGGCAATAGAGTTATTAGGCCTAACAAGTAAAAAGGGAATTCTAACATAAGTATTGGTGTCCAAAGGTAAAAAGTAACCATTGATTCGTTAATGCTTTGATTACTTAAATCCATTAGTAGAAAAGGTTGTGATATTAAATCAAGTAGTTGAATTCGAAATGAGTATGTAAACAATTTCGTAAGCATGTATGCAAATGAGTAAGTGACAAGGTATGAAACCAAGTTTGTAATCAACCATGTAATTGTGTTTGTAATGAATTGTAAAATCAAGTATGTAAACCAAATGTGTAGAATAGTATGAGAAAGATATTGTAAACGTATATGTAAACAAGTTGTATTGAGCATGTATTCTCCCCCGAGATTTGTAAAGTAAATGTAAAACAAGTGAAAGAGGGGCTATAAACTCACATCGATGATGAAGAACGATTGGTGGGAACGTACACATTAAGTACAAGACGAAACGGAAACTGGAACGGCTCGACCAAGAAGTTGCGACTAACCTTAACAACTAAGTCCCACTAGCCTAGGATGATGCGTTTGGGTTTTCCGATGAATGATTAAGTCAACGCGACACGTTGATAAAAGATTTAGATTTAAGGTTGTAATAGTTTGGTGGTTGGTTAAATAAATAAATTGAAAATGTACGCAAAGCGTGTAATATATATTCGTTATATGTTTCTTATGAAAAATAACCCTTATATAATTCTTACCGTAAATTATATCACAAAAACGATCAATCCAAAGATTTATGAAAAGTATATAATACCTTGTAGGTATTATATAATAAATGCGAGTTGTTAATTTAACCAATTAGTTTGACTCCAATTTAATTAACAAAAGACTTTGAATAAAAGTTAACACGTGTCTTACTATTATAGCTTAAACAACCGAAGTTGGTAACCGTTTATACTAATTATAATATATAATTTAATATTTTATAAATCATGTTTCGTTTCATTGACGGGTCGTGTCTAAAATAATTATCTCATTGTAAAAGTATTGTTTTCGTTCGTTGTCAGGTTATTGTATAGTTATACTTTAATATTTTATAAAATATAACTTTTTTAACCTGCACATTATCGGTTTTTAAAACTATATATGTTTTAGCGGACATTTTAATAGATATAGAAAGTTTATATAATTTCTATCGTGGACTTTCCCCGTTTATATATCGTTTTCCAGTTTCGCAAAACTCGACGTTTCCCTAAAATCAATATGTTGCAATTTTTAACGTTTCCATATTTCAATGCTCGCGTTTTTAGATGTACCATATATATATATATATCATTATACTTAAATCAAACCAAATTAATAAGTCTTATATTTATTTAACCGATTAAACCACCAATTATTATTTATCCGGTTTTAATATTTGTTTAAAAAACTTAAGTTATTTTCATTTGTCAAAAGTATAACTAATCAAAACCTGTGTTTCGTTGAACCAAACGCAATCTTGTTTTCAGCTAAAACCAAAACGCCCATTTGTGTCTCTCGCTTATAACCCTAAACATACCCCTTATGGTTTTTATCAAAAAGCCAAAAGTTACGCTTCGGAGTTCTGCCCACACCAAACGCACCCTTATGCTGTTATAAACAGCAAAACAAACACACCCCTTATGCATAAGCCCAGATCCAAACGCCCTTGTGGTTGCTACATTGCCAGCCAAACGCACCCTTGTGCCGTTTGGCAGCCAACCAAACCCGACGCACCCTAAAGGTGGCTGCCAACCCGCAACCAAACGCACCCTAGTCTAGTTTTTAATAACCAAACGCGCCCTAATCTTTGATATATCTACATCAAACGAACACGCCTAACGTGGCTATTTTGCACGAGTAAACAAACACACCTCTGGTGCGTTTTACAGCAGCCAACGCACCCTTATATTGCAAAACCAACCCGACAACCTTGTGTGTTAACAACCAAACCCGAACGCCCCTATGTGGCTGTTAACCCACGAACCCAACGCCCCTTGTCGCATTTACAACCACGCACCCTGGTTGGTTTCCACAGCCAAAAGCCCCTTGTGGGCTGACCCGCAACCCAGCAAGCCATACCCGGCTGAAACCACAAACCCAACGCGCCCATTTCGGTCTCGTAACAAACCGGACGCAGCCTCGTTGGGCTGTTTAATATCAAACCATACGCACCCTTGTGCGAGAATGAAAACCCACGCACTCTAGTGGTACAAGCTTAAACCAAAACGCAGCCTATGGCTGGGCATAACCACAACGCACCCCGGTGGTGGAAAACAATGTAGCCTAAGTGTTGTTAAACCCCTTTTGTGTCGTGCAAACCAGTCGGACGAACCACTCCAAAAAAAGAAGAACAAACACACCCGATGGATGTGGTATTGGCGTGTGGTCGGGCTGCGAAGATGGTGATATGGTGGTGATGATTATCGTGGTGGCTCACAAAGATGATGGTTGTTCGGATGATGATGACATAGATGGTAACGGATCTGTGGTGGGGTGGTGAAGGTGCGGCTGTGAGATGAAGGTGGAGGTGGTGGCCGGAAGTTGGCCGGGAAATATCGCCGGAGATGGGGGAGGCGCCGGAAAAAGTTAGAGAGGAGGGGAGAGGGTTTTTAGGGTTAGGGTTAGTGTGTTGTAGAGATGAAAATGAATTAAAAGTTATACATTTTCATATATATATTAAACTTTAAAAATGAAAGTGTCAAGTTAACAAAGTTAAGGGTCTAAAGTGTAACTTCTTTATTATAGTTTCGGTAAAAACGGTTCGGGACCCATTTGAACGACTTAACGGATGAGTCGAGCCGCGAAACTTGCGCCATTGTTTTCTAAATCATCTTTCTGATAAAAATGAGTATTTATTTGATAGCGTTTCATAAATATTTTATAACACTTATAAAATGTTCGTTATTTATTTAGTGACCCGGTTACGCCTTGTCCAAAATAAAAATTGATTTCAACTCGAATATTCGCGCTATCAACGAATGTTTTTGAATAAGTAAAATATTAAATAATTTTATTTAATATTTTTATAAAATAGTAGTGCTAATTAAAAATAAAATTTAATTATTTTTGTGTGTCGGTACCCGTTGTGTGCAGTTTTCAAAACCTTGCGGGGCTGTTTTAGCCCTCCTCTGCTTGTTTTCAAGTCTCGGGTAAAACTAAAAAGTTGTCTGAAATATCGTTTTACATCAAATTGCTTTGGAGTCCGAATAATGAAAACGTGATTTAGTGGTTCGTTTTTAATAATTCAACTATGAATTAATATTATATCAGTTTACGTTTTCGATCAGTATAATGTAAAATAACTTTGTACTCACGGTGTGGGTAATAATATGTTCTAATTTATTATTTTAAATACGTTTCGAAAAATTTGACGGTCATGCGGTACTTTGCTTTTTATTAGACAATAAAATCGTTAGAAAATCAAAGTCAAGTCACGAATCGAAAAAGGAAAAAGGTTGAAAATAGTCTTTTAAAATTTCAAAATTTTCGGATGTTTACAATGGCATGTGTAAACGCAAGATATATTTTTCAAGATTTATTGAAAACAATATGTGTTAACTACAAATATAAAATTCTAAACTGCTATATTTTTTTAAGATTTATTTAAACAATATTAAGATAAGATTAAGGGTTACTACTTATTTGTAGAATAATTAAGGAAGAATGATGAAAATTAGATACCTGAATTATGGGAGCTAGCAAGTGTGCGAGCAGGCTGGGTGGTTGTGAAGTAGGTACAAAAAGCCGATTGTTTGGAATGAGACACAATGTTTCCCCCTTATGGAATGCTCCAAATTAGTTATACGTAGGTTCATTAGCGCTTATACAATGATTCAAAATTCAGTAGCTATGAAATATGTACTTTCAGATATAAATTCAGATGGCGTTTGCTAATAGAACTAGATGTTTTGTCAGGATATGGTTCTGACTTTTCTTTTATCAGGTGTCTAGATTGATTCTGATGAAGTAACGTCGCACATAAAAGCAGTGGTAAGCTTTAAATTTCGTACTCCTAGATCCAGACAGGGTAGTGAGCTTTAAAGTTGGTGTATAGGATGTTTGGAAAAGGTGGGTCGGGAACTTGTATCCGTCATTTAGGACTGCAAATGACGATTTGAATCCGTGAATTTAGTTGCTTTTGGATTTATAGATTACAACTGAATGCTTAAAAACCTTTTTTCAATTCATGATCCACGGTTTTTACTTAGATTCTTAAGTTACACAATTTAGACGAACACATCGCTAAAAGAGATCAAATAGAGAGTATAAGATCTAAAACATACTGACCGTCGAAGACACAGGACCATATTTAAGTAGATGCTCTGTCAGCAGTATAGTCATTGAAAAACAAAATGTAACTTTTCTATATAAGTTTATCAAATTGCTATTAGAAGAATTAACAGTTACTAAAAACAAATTACCGTAGTTGCTGCTTATTTGGGATTTTCGGATTCGGGCAGTGGAAAACCAGTTAGCATAACAGGTGATAGCTACTCTGCTGTTAAATTTTGCCGTAAATTATTTGTAGTTCTTTGAAATTTGAAATAATTAGTGTCAGTGTTGCGTTAAAAGTTAATAGAAACATGTCAGTATTGTCATTACTTTGTTGTTACTTGTCACTTATAGCTATGTGGCGCAGCTCAGAGCTCAGTGGGAGGGTCTATATTTGATTGATTATTAAGAGATTAGCAAAATATGTGTTTTGCTTTGTTGTATTCTGGATGTACGAAATGCAAACTCTTTTAGCTTATGATCCGAATTCTAATGAACCAAAGTTTCTGAGTATAGTCCCTTGGTTTATGTTTAATAGTGGTTATGTAGAAACTAGAAGGGGGGTTGAATAGTTTACACGTTTGTTTTACGATTTCAAAGTTTACTTTCAAAAATGTATAGATTCGAGTTATATGTTCAATCAAATCACAATATGAACAAGCAATAACTATCTAAACGAAAACTAAATAACAATAATAATAATATAAAAAGATACGGAAAGACACAACCAAACCATGATACCAAGATTTTATAGTGGTTCAGCTACGAAGCACCTCTTCGCCCTACTCCACTCCCCGAGTAACCGACTCAAGATTTTACTATGTCAACAAGCTCCCTTTAGGCGTAGAAAACCGTTTACACGTCGCTTACGTTATTTTTTAACACTAACTAAATGTCGAGTCCTAATCTTAGCTAGAACCATCTAACCGTTCACAAATTACACACTCAACACGATCTTCACTTATTAGATATACACCTCAATATCCGTATCACATAAATTCACAAGATAAATACAATAGAGGTTTTGGTACTTAGAAGACTAGAGGAGAGGTCTCTAAATTAAAACACTTTCGTTTTCTTGACGAAATAGAGTGTTCTTCTCTTGCACTTGAATGAGAGGGAAGAGATGAGATGAGGGATTAGATCACTTGAAACAAGTTTTAGTATGTTAGTGTTAAAAGAGTTTTAGTGAGAGGAAAGAAGGTTAGAGAGAGAAAAAATGACTAAAAATTTCGTGCAAAGTGGTATGATTTTATACTGGAATAGGAGCAAGTATATTATAGCAGGGAATCCTACGGTAATCTGGTGGAAGTCCTGGCGGGTCCTATTATTTATAAGGGGGACGCCAGGCCTATAAGGGGGCCGCCATAGACTCCGCTCCCTTTTTTGTCTTTTTATGATGAATGTTGTATCTACTATGGAACCTTCCATTTTGGGAAAAAAATTTGAATTTCAAATTTTAAGTTTTTAATAAAACTTTTCTTTTAATTAGAAAAATTTTGTAAATGTATTTTGAGGAAAATACTTTTGTTGTAAATTAAAAAGTGAGATTCAAGTGAAAAATCATTTTCTTGATTCACTAATCATGGCTAATTTTAAATTTTATTGTTCATTACTTATAGTGATCACTAATCTTAGAATGTGAATTTTACATTTGAGTAATTTGTAAACGTTTATTTTTATTGTAAACGTTTTACCATTTTGTTATTATCAAACGTTGAGAGGATCAGAAAAATATAATAACGTTTTTAGATATTATTTTGTATTAACATTCTCACAATTTTTGATGATGACAAAATATAAAATCTATTTTAAATAAATTAAAGATGGGTCAAATATTAAATAAGTTATGTCCATTCCCCCCCCCCTCTTTTTGTCGAATTCAAAAAGAATGATCGTCGAGTTGTCGAAGGAAGAAAAAAATCGACGATATCAAGACTCCCCCTTGATATGTGCTCCCTCTTGTTCGGGGCACCAAGGGATCGATCTTATGAAAATTGTGTGCTACAAAACAAGGTTAGAAGTACAAGTGCAAGACAAATATCTTTTAAGTTAACACATCGTATTCAATTTAACAAAAGAAGAGTTTCATTCAACTATCAAGAAACTAAAACACTAGCACATCCAACTAATACATTCAACATAAAATAAAACTAGAGCCAATACAAGATAAAGATAAATAATACTACATAAGTCTTAAATGATTCATGATTCATAGAGAATGACTTTTTGAGCAAAAAAGGTTTGGGGTGACCACGTTTATGAAACATTTAGAGAATTTTTCAGGTGGGAGGTTGAAAGTATGAGGTGATTGCGGTAGTGGGAAGATATTCAAGATGAGCAAACATGATGTTCATCTCATCTCTTAGGGTGAAGAAAAGGTTTCGGTTGTGAGAACAACATATGCAAGTTGACCCATGATAGTCATAATAGTTGTAGAAAAGAGGATGGCCCATGATAGGTGGTTGAGGTTGTGGTGGTGATGGTGGTGATGTAGTGTCATGAGTGGAAGAGATAGATTGAAGAAGTAAGGCATGGGGTTTGAAGTTTTAGATTCTAAAAAGTGTTTGTCAAAATGCAAAAATTATAGCTAGGCGTAGATGGGATAGTGGTCAACTGCACAGAAATTCAAAGGGTCACAGTAGAAGAATCCGTGACCTCTGATGGCAGTCTCTTAATTACTCGGCGGTCCCATATATATTGGAGGGCCGCCAAGTATTTTCGGGGGCCGTTTTCTAGAGACAAAAAACTTTTTCCAGAATTTCCAGATATGCTTGTATTTAAAAATTTCTAAATTTCCCTTTTTCAGTCAATCTTATTTCATCATGAATCATCTAATATTTATTATCCAACTTCACAATATCAACTATCTTGAGTTCTATGAGGGAAGCATATGTAGGCAAATTTTATCAAAAGATAAGCATGCATAATATCATATATATATATATATATATATATATATATTTATATATATATATATATATATTATTTATTATATATATAATATATATATATATATATATATATATATATATATATATATATTGTTAGCCTTAAAATATGGTGACATATCTGGAATTACAATAGTTTAGTTATAGTGTGACATATAGGGACTAATAATGACAAGTTACAATAGTTAGGTGTCACTAGGACTATAAATACCCCCTCCATACTTCCATAGAGGGGTAAGGATAAACATTTGTCTTATAAGTGTGTGTTGTTTCTCTCTTTAGAAAACACACACACTCTTTCCTTTCTCTATCTAATTAAATGGCTTACTTTCATTTCAAAAAAAATCTTCAAAAACCCAAAAATTTCTGATCCAAAAACGTGTTTTGATACCCAAATAAGTTGCTAGTACATATAAGACTAACAAAAGTACAAGTTGATCATCGTAAAACACACGTTTTAGATCAACAAGTAAGCGAACAAGGGTGCGTTCGGTTTAAGTTTCTTACCAAAAAAACACCACGAACACCTCTGATTTAGCAAACAATGATCACGATATGCTCCTAGGCTCTGATACCAATTGTTAACAATAAGATTTCACTAACAAAAGACGATCCGGTTCTCAAAGTTTTTAAACAACATTCATATACAAGACCTTGATTATACCAAGTTTTCTTGATTCTTGCTTCATCTCTTTTACGGTTTCCGAAGACAAGAGGGTAATGGGCTCTGTTTGGATTTAGATTTGGTGCTGTAAAGACAAGAACTTCTCGAGTATATGTGCGTACACGACAATGATGCTTCCGAGAATTCGCAACCATCTTGGGGGAAAATGTGTACATCCGGGACTTAGTTGACTTTGATGTTACCATGTCAACTTCCAGGGGGAAGTAGTATATACTACTTTACTTACCATGGTTTATGAAGTATACTGCATACGTAAGAAGAATTGATGCTAATTTCTCGCATGCACCCCCGAACGAATATTCACTAGCCTAATGACAAGAAAGTAGTGTCGTTGTGTGGTTTACTTCTACAAAATTCCGCTGTGTATGTAAATGACAAGTAGAAGATTTTTCAAGCTACAACAAAGTTTCAGAATCTGCTTAAGATAGGGATGTTGGTTTAGGGGGAAGCTGATTCAGAAAATTCACCAAAAAAGAGTCTATGAAGAAAGCTTTTCAAGACACGCTGCATGAATTGGGGGGAAGTTAATCCAGTTCATGCATATTATAATGGTTCTTGTATAAGTAAAGACACTGATGATCCAAGCTCGAGTACAAGTTTTAAGACAAGGAGAACTCGGAAGACATTGTCAGCTTTAGAAGCGTTATGGAAGACTTTATTTGTGTTGCATTTGTACCTGATAGGAACATTGTAAGTAATTCCACATGTCCACATATTGGGGGAAGATTGTTAGCCTTAAAATATGGTGACATATCTTGATTACTATAGTATTAGTTATAGTGTAAAACAATAGGGACTAATAATGACAAGTTATAATAGTTAGGTGTCACTAGGACTATAAATACCCCCTCCTACTCCATGGAGTGGGTTATGAGGATAACATTTGTTATAAGTGTGTGTTTTTCTTCTCTAGAAAACATCACACAATCTTTCCTTTTCTCTTCTAATAAAAAGGCTTACTTTTCATTTCTATCCCTCGACTCGGATCATATGTTTGTTAGTGTATCTTCATTGTTAACCATATATATATCAAAGAGTCTATCGAGGTGCATGAAGCATGGTTTACGGTGATAAATCAAAGGAATCATCCATGGCAAAGCTAAGTTTCCCTTACTAAGTACTAAGTTACTATGTGTAGGCATATGAGTAAAACACCTATGAATATATATAGTAATAATATAGATAATAATGTTATAAAGCATTTCCTTATTGCTCAATTTTTCAATGTCGTCCTCAAACCTTCTAAGACTTTTTCCGATTGACCTTACTCCACCACGTTGTTCATCTCGTAATTATACTTGACGGTTGATGATTTCGGTTTGGCGGGTGTAAAATGGTTCAAGGTGAGGGTCAATGTTAGGTGGGTTTTGAAAGACTTGAGGAACTTGATTGGTTAAAGAGTTGACATAACGAATGGGGGAAGGAGTGCTTGCACGCGAGGTCCCTTCGTCATTCCCATCGTCATCATCATCGTTGAGATGAGATGAGGATGGTTGATCGAAGGCGGAAGAAGAAGAAGTGGAATGACGACCTCTTCTCGTGCCACGATCTCTTCTGGGTTTTCGCTCTAGTTGAGCGGCAAGAGGAGTCATGACACGATCATACAAGACATAGGACTCATTTTCCAATTCGGGATTTTCCCTAATGATGAATTTAAACAATCGAGTTAATAACATACCATAGGGTAGAATTAACATCTTTTGTTTAGTAACCCACTCCAAATTTTTTTTTTTTTTTTTTTTTCGTTTTGTCTTGAAATAGGGCAAGGTTGAATCTTTCGGAGTGTACGGACACTAATAAGGTTAACAAAGACATGCAGGAACATGATCCCGATTACCCCCCAGACAAAAGACATTTTCTTAGATAATTTCTTCTAAAGGCTTCAGGGTTGGCTTAATTTCATGAGTTAGAACTTGATATTCAAGAACATCAATTTCTTCCTCATGACGAATACGACGGACTTGACCATCTCGATTAATTCGAATAGACGAAATGATGTCCTCAATGGAAGGAAGGTTGGTTTGATATGGACCATCCGAAGGGATACCATATGCCAACTCATCAAGTCTCCATCTATCGGTAAAGACACACGCACCTTCACAAGGTATATCAAGAATTTGAGCAAATTCTTCAAGAGAAAAAGAGAAGAATTTGAATAACAAATTCGACAAACATTTGACCTTCGTCGGAATAACCGACTCGATATTGACAATAAAACTCGAGAATGATGCGAGGACAAATTTGTTCATTTATTTCAAGGAGACACTCGAACTCGACAAAATGGAACAAAGACCGAACATAGTTTAGATCCGCAAAGTTGTCAAAAACCACCTGACCCTCATGAATGTAACGGCTTTCAAGGTCTCTTAATTTTTCTTTTATAGGAGTACGGTATTCATGTGATATCATTGGTATGTATTCTCTTGTATTTTTATGATCTTGGGATGACTTACGAGGCATGATTTCCTAAAATAAAAGCGAAATCACATTTTATTACCGTTTCACTTGTAGTTGGTTAAGCACATTGCTTCTAGTGTGTGTATAGATGTAACAAATGTGGAGTAACGATTAACTCGGCCTAAATATAAAATCCTAAGAGTTAATCCAAACGCTCCTTAATTTGATTTTGCTCATCCAAACAAGTCAAAAAATACATATGAATTATGTATCTCGAAATTTGTTCATGAGATTATTATGCATGTGTTTGAAAACGTTTTTGTATTGGATTAACAATGCACAACAAAAATTTTATTATGTTCCTAACGTGAGTGATTTAAAAATAAAATTAGAGTTTTGGTTTGAAATCAATTTTTTAACACATTCACTAATGTATGCAAATCCTATATCTACGGAAAGCATATTAGTTATACATTGTATCCTAGTTGTCTTAATTGTACAAACATGAAAATCCCCAATTTCAAATTTTGATGTTCATCATGAACCCTAGACTCAAATTGAAAGAAAATAGATGAAATGACTTACAATTGATGATCTTTGTGATATTAGGATTGATTATTAGTGTTGATTTGATCTTCAATTGATGTTTTAATGGTTTTAATTTGAGTTTGGCTGTCCTCACTGGACCCCTATACTCGACCTACAATAGACTCCGCGGCAGAAACTATCCCTCACCCTGAGCAATCTCCTATAAGAAACACGCCCGCCACCCCATGCAGAGCTTTTCAAAGTGAGACGATAGCTCCATAACTTATAGATTAGCCTTCGCTGCGCACATTACCCGAGAAGCTTGATGAAATTGCTTTTTGTTCTCCCTAATCGTGCTCTGCACCACTCCTTCATGGCCGTCTCCCCTCGTTGATTGAGGACCCTATATCTCCTAGCGGTCCCAAATATATTGGGGGGCCGCCTATATGGGGGTCGCCCTCAGTAAAGGGTATTGGACTTGAGTTTTTGACAAAAATTTAACAAAGAAGAGTGACATTTTAATTTGCATTTCGCGAATTAATAATCGCATTAATAGTACTTTGATGAAGTATTCAAGTTGTTACAACACGGAATGGAACCAAGGACTAGGAATAAAAAAATAGAAGAAGGAGAAGCGGATAATGAGGTTTATGGATAGTGTTTCCATCTTCTAAACAGACGTAGATAGTTAAACGATTCACATTTAAGGGGTTTAGTAAGAATGTCGGCGATGTTGTCGACGGACGGCACTTTTTCGATTGAGATATGTCCTTTCTAGACATTATCACGAAGAAAGTGGTGACATATTTCGATGTGTTTGGTACGAGAATGTTGCACCGGGTTTTTGCTAAGGTCAAATCGATGCCTTTCGTTGTCGCACAATGTTTTTGGAACCGTCGTTTGGTCATACGTCGTATAGTCGATAGAGCCTTAAATGTTTCATCCATAGTGCTTGTTGACATGCCTTTCTGGCGCTTACATATTCGGCTTCGGTAGTGGATATAGCAAGAGCAGTTTGTTTCTTCGAGAACGAAGATGTCAAACAACATCCCACGAACGTACAAATACCGCTACTGCTCTTTCGGTCTACATAATCTCCCGCATGATCAGAGTTGGCATATACTATGGTTTCTATGCCGGTCCCCTTAGGATACCATAATCCTAAGTGTGTAGTGCCTTTAATGTATCGAAAGATACGCTTAACCGCTTCAAGGTGAGAGGTTTTGGGAGCCTCTTGGAAACAAGCACAAAGGCAGACACTAAACATGATATCGGGCCTACTTGCCGTTAGGTATAATGAACTACCTATCATGCCTCGATACTTGGTACTATCTACCGACTCACACTCTTCACCTTTTGTGAGTTTAGTATCGGAGGACATGAAGGTTTTCATTGGTTTAGAATACTCTAGACCAAATTTATTAAGCATTTCTTTAATATACTTATATTGATTAAAGAAGATACCATCTTCCATTTGTTTTATTTGTAATCCAAGGAAGAAGTTAAGTTCACCCATCATGCTCATCTCGAACTCGTCATGCATGATTTTGGCAAATTCATCACACATGTCTTGACAAGTCGAACCGAATATAATGTCATCGACATATATTTGAACAATGATGAGATTTGAACTTTTCTTCTTAGTAAAAAGAGTGTTATCTACCATTCCCATTTTATATTCATGTTTAATAAGGAAAGCTTTTAATCTATCATACCAAGCTTTGGGTTCTTGTTTAAGACCATATAAAGCTTTCTTTAATTTATAAACATGATCCGGTTTTTCGAAATCAATGAATCCCGGAGGTTGTGCCACGTATACCTCCTCATTGATAAAACCGTTCAGGAATGCACTTTTTACATCCATTTGGAATAGTTTAAAATCTAAGGCACAAGCATAAGCTAATAATATTCTAATAGACTCAAGTCTAGCAACCGGGGCATAAGTTTCATCATAATCGATGCCCTCTTGTTGGTTGTAGCCTTGAGCAACTAACCTAGCCTTATTTCGAGAAACAATACCGTTCTCGTCTAACTTATTTCTAAATACCCACTTAGTTCCTATGATTGTCATATTCCTAGGTTGAGGAACTAACTCCCAAACGTCATTAGCAACGAATTGATTTAATTCTTCTTGCATGGCGACTATCCAACTTTCATCTCCTAACGCTTCATTCACATTCTTAGGTTCTATAGTTGATATAAAACAAAAGAAATTACTTTGGTTTTGGGCTTGTGACCTAAGGGTTCTTTGGTTAAGGTTTTCTATGATATTTTCTAATGGATGGTTCCTAGATTCCTTAATGTCGACTATTTCATCGATCTCTAAAGTTTTATCCACAATGTCGTTTTCTAGGTTTTTCTTTTCGGTGACCTTAATTGCTTCTTCTTCATCTAATTCATCATCATTCCACCATGGGTGATGTCTTAGAGGGTATATTTTGGAGTTTTTGGAGGAGAGTTTCATGAATGTCACGTTAAGTGTTTCTTCGACTTTATAGTGTGATTTGTTTAGATGGATGTAGGCTTTACTATTTTGAGAATAACTGATGTTAGTCGTTTTCAACACGCGTTTATATATATAATATATAAATACGTAATAATAAGGAGGATAATCAATAATAGTATAGTAAGTATTTTCCGTCGGGTTCTAGAAAATCGCTTTTAACCAAAGCAATTATCAAAAACCTCCCGGGTCGTTTCCTCGGCGAGAAGTGAATGGAAATCTACGTTCAAGTTGTAAATCGAGCTTGATTATCACTTAAGTTTTTGGGTTTGGTTTTCTAAATCTACTAAAAGGGAAAGCATATAAAAGGGAAACTAAACTTTTGGATTTAAACTATTTTTAAACTAATATTAATTTTAAGATTAAAAACTACAAGATTATACTAAAATTGATCTAAAAGATATAAATGACGAAAATGCTTGCTAAGTGACGTGAAATGTTCATTAAGTGCGGGTTTAGGTTTAACGAATTAAAATCCTTCGAAAACAAATTTTAAGAAATTAAATGACAAGTAAAGTAAAATGCTTTTTAAAATAAAATAAATGACAAGTATTTAAATTGCATTAAAAATAAATGACGGTATTTAAATTGGAAAATTCTAATGACTATTAATTTTTTAAACCTTTTTAAACCCGCACCTAAATTCCAAATCACTAATCACTTAGCAAGCACAAATGAACTACTCACTAATCATAACAAATAAACTAGCAACAATCATAAGATCGAACATAAACATTTTAAGCTAATAATTCTAAACTACTAGTTTTAAAAAGGGAAAAAGGGTAACCGAATGAAGAACCGCAATGATATAAAAACACCCGATCTTACAAACTTAATAAACAAATAAGTTTATCACTTTAAAGCTTTTACTCCACTAATTAGCTAATAAAGGTGTCAACTTTATCTACTAATTACTTTCATAAAAACTATAAAGATCAAAACCTTATTTATTTATCAACCTTATAAGACCCTTAAGCTCCGGCCTTAGATGTAGAAGGATGGAATAAGAAATAAGACATGAAAAGTTAGAGAGTTCCATTAGAAATTGTACAATTGCCATGATGTTACCGCGAAGATACTACAAAAACTGAAGTACCTAATTCCCATTGGTATCCTTGTAAGTTGGAGAAAGCTTATCAGTTGCCCGTCATATGTTTAGAGCATCCGCTATCCTTGATCCATTCGTCGGGTTCCAAGTCGACTCCAAGGCACATCTATTTATATAGTACAATGACTCAAACATTTGGTCCCCAATATCTCATGGGTCCAAAATTGTTAGTGCTAAACATCCCTTGCATTTGATGCAATTGGTTGGGATGAGGAAATGGAGAACACATTTCCCATGGCATGTAACTTTGACGTGGAAAGTTGTTCCAAGTTACGGGAAAGCCATGAGGTCGATTTTGTCGACCAATGTTCCTTTTCGGTTGCGGTGTTTTGGCACGAGGATAATTATTATTGACTTTTCTAGGAGGTGGGGTTTTTGATCTAAAGTTTGGTTTCGAAAATCCAACTCCGGGCTTTGACAATGGCTTATAGAATTGTTTAACTTCATTGTCACTAGCAACGGGAACTTTGGCTTTGTTTACAATTATGTGTTTTGGTCTAGGACCCAAAATGGATTTTTGAAAAGACATAGTTTTCTCAGATCCAGGCGTTGCTGGTGGCGGTCCCATAATTATTTTAGGGGCCGCCTGGTCACTTAGGGGGCCGCCCATATTTATGGGACCTCCATCAGAGGACACCTGTTAGGACTTAAAGACTTCAAGATGATTCTTAGAGTTACTGCTAGCTAAAGTGTATTCATAGTGCTGGCAAGCATAAACAGAGTACTGTTGGTGATACTAATGAAAATTATGCTAAGTAGTTAGAACTTAGATAGAGATTACTTTATTGCTAGTTAACTACTGTTAGTATAAGTAGTACTAAGTTAGTATTAAGTTTCGCTGCTTGTGAAGTTAAGACTGCTGCTAGACTTGAAGGACTAAAAATATCTCAGTAGTTAGTGCTGCTAGTAGTAAAGTTAAGAAACTGCTAGTACACAGTTACTATTGTGAGTATATATTAGTACTGCTAGTACTAATGTTACTACTAGCTTATGTTTATTAGTGCTTCTAGTACAAAAACATTTACGCTGCTGATTACAACTGTTAGAAGAATTGCTACTGTCAGAGGATAAAGACGAGTAAAGAGATAAGGATTACTTAAAGATGAAGATTTGAAGATAATTATAGAATAATTGCTAGAAAGGAAAATAAAAAAAGTTTAAAAATTTTTCCTATAAGTATATGTTTATCTTTAGTATATGTTGTATGCCGACTAGGACTCCTTGGTCTATAAAAGTAGGCTCTAGGGCATTAGTTGATATACAAGTTTTTCATAGTTGTAAAGTCGATTAAAAAGCTTCAAGGTTGTAAACCCTAGTACTTGTGAAGAGTACTCGTATTATTGATCTAATAATATTGGAGCGTTTGGTTTTATTTATGTTTCATTCACAATTACTTACTGTTTTTATTCATTATACTTCTAGATATTAAGTGTAGATTCCGCATACACCTTTAAGTATACATACAAAGTTTTCTACAACAATTATTTGGATTTATCAAGGTAATTTAACCTTAGACAAGCTAAGGAATCGATCTAGATTGGGATCAACAGTGTATCAGGAGCTTTTGCATTTGTGAAACTTTGATCTACAAGTTATGAAATTTGAATCACATAAGTAATTCTACATAAGCTACCCATACTAAACTGGTGGAGTGTGAGATGTGGGTGATAAGAATCCAAGCAATACTTCTAGATACAAAGACTATGCACTATCGGGAGTCATAGAGAATGGTAACTCATGGGTACTGTACACAAACAATCATAAGAAGAATGGTACTATATTTAAGTTAAAAAGATGTCATTTGCCTGTAACTGCTGAAGACAGACCAACAAGAAGAAATTGAAGGCAAGAAGCATTGCTACATCATATGCTCATCCCAATGAACATCAACTTACTTTCACCATACAATGATGCAAAAATATGTTTGCTGCCTATCGAAACAACGAATTGGGGTAATGCACGCCACTAACAAAACAGAAGTCACTTTAAAGCAACATCTGAAAATTTTTTAGGTGCATCTAAGCACAGACTCTCTTGACTCTATCTTTAACAACTATCAGAAGATTGTTAGTAGGCTTGCAATTTTGGGTGTAGTCATCACTCAAGAAGACTTAAATTTAAAACTTCTAAGAAGCTTGCCTCCTGGGGAAATACTTTATGTTAGTAGGTCTGGATGAATAAGCTGAAAATGAAACATTGAGCATCGAAGATTTGTACACAACTTCAAAATTGTTGAACAAAGTGTAAAGAAAATCTGTTGTACAAGTAGTGGTTGCTCAAAACTACACTTCTGGCCTTTATGACTACTTCAGCACTAGCAAACTAACAATGTTAATACTGCTAAACTGCATAGAAGTAGGTACTGTTGCCCTAAGGTTACCACTGGCAAGTCCTCAAGTTTAGTACTAGCTAACTTCATGTATAATTTGTGGTAGGCTTTTATGGTTAAAATCCCCAATGTTCTAATCTCCATACAACAGGACTTAGAGCAATTCATAAAGATGATCTGTAGCAATAGATTGTGAAGTTTCAGCTCTCTTTTGCTAACGTATGAGGGCAAGAAGGTACTTTAGAGGACATGCATGAAAATTTTCTTATATGCTAATGATACTGCTGGGTATGATAAATCCAAGGTAGAGTGTTTCAACTATCACAAGATGGGACACTTTGCCAGGGAGTGTAGAGCACCAAGGAACAAAGAGGGTCAGTTCAGAAATCAAGACAACACTAGGAAGCAAGGAAACAAGAATGATACATCTTACAAAAAGGCAATGTTGGCTATAGATTGTGTAGGTTTTGACTGGAGTGATATGGCAGAAGAACAAGTTTCAGACAAACAATGGCTCCTAATGGCGTTTTCAGAGCTCTAGGTATATACAATGGATAAAACTTTCTCTAAAAAACATTCTGAAAAACCTATGAATTCTTAAGAAACAAGATGAATGAATTTGATTGTTTTCAGCTAAAAGCAACAAACTGAATTTAACAGCAGCTACTTAATAAAGAGGTTTTAGCAACTATAGAGGAACAACTTATCACATATAGAAAGAATGAAGTTCTTTTTAGTGAAGAGTGCAGTTCTTAAAAGGGAAGTAGCTTGTAAAGATTATGAAATAAATGTACTTAAAAGTGAGTTTGAAAAAGTTAAGCAAGAAAAAGAGGGCATTGAATTTAAAATTGAGAAATTTGATAAAGCCTCAAAAGATTTAGACAAGTTGTTAGGGAGTCAGATAACTGACAAAAGTAAAAAGGGTTTGGGGTATAGTGTTGTTCCTCCACCTCATCCTTTATTTTATAATCGACCTAAAAAGCTTGATTTGTCTTATTCTGGTCTTGATGAATTCAAAGAGCCTGAATTCAAACCTTATGGTTAATGATAGAATAGTAAGCAAAGTCTAACATTGTTTGTGATAAGAAATCAGATGATTCTAAGGAAAATTCTGATGACTCCTTGGTAAAAGAACAAGTTCCAGAACACACAAGTAGCTTTGTTGAGTCTTCACTTAATGTTGATAAAGAAACTGTTTTTCTTGATAAAAAGATAGAGTTTGTCAAGCCTAAAAATCATGAAAAACCAGTTAAAAAGTCAGTTAGGTATGCTGAGATGTATAGATCACAAACCCTAGGGGGAATCAAAGAAACTGGAATGGACAGAAGTCATCAACTATGAAGTGCATTTGTGATGTATAACAATGCTTGCTATATTGTGGAGTTTTGATCATGTGCAGCTCATTGTAATTCCATCAAAGGGAAAAAATGGTATATGGATAATTACAAAATCGGTGAACTACAACTCTACTACCAAATAGGACTCACCCTAAATAGGCTCCAAAGGAACATGGTTCCAAGAGCAGTTTTAATGAGAACTGGCCTAAAACCATTTAATATTGCTAGGACAGTTAATACTGCTCATCCTAAATCTACAGTTTTTAGTGCTAAACCAATGTCATGTTTTCCAAAATCAGCACAATCAACTGTAAAAAGGCCCTATCAATCAAAAATAGTATTAACCAACAAAAGGTTTACCCAAAAAGTTAATACTGCCAAGGCACAAGCAGTTAATACTGCTAGGCCAAAAGCAGTTAAAACTGCTAGGCCAAATTCTGTAGTTGTTAATGTTGTTAGGGATAATCAGGCAAATGTTGTAAAGGCCTCAGCATGTTGGGTTTGGAGACCTACCAAACCTGATAGTGCATAAGTCACTTTGGGAAGAAACTAATTAAATTGAATGCACCGAGGCAGATCCAATCAGTAAATGGATTGGGTCCGCCTAAAAGGAAACTATTCCTTTCTTTATGTGCAGGGAAGCCACTAATGATGATAAAGGATTTGTTGACAATGGAGGCTCAAGGCACATACGGGAACATAGCATATCTCCTTAGATTCAAGGAATTTGATGGGGTTTAAGTGCATTTGAGAGGATCACAAGTGGTAGAATTTTCTGGTAAAGAGGAACACTTAAGAACAGATAGTCTTGATTTTGAAGATGTATACTTTGTCATTGAGTTAAAATTCAATCTTTTTAGTGTCTCACAGATGTGTGACAAAAAGAACTATGTCCTTTTTACTGACACTAAATGTCTTGTCTTATCTCCTAATTTTAAGTTGCCTAATGAAACTCAGATACTTCTTAAAATTCCCAAAAAAGACACTATGTACAGTTTTGATATGAAGAACATTGTTCCTAAAGAGAGTTTAACTTGTCTTGTTGCAAAGGCTACATTAGATGAATCAATGCTCTAGCATAGGAGGCTTGGTCATATTAATTTTAAGAACATAAATAAGCTTGTTAAGGATAATCTTGTAAGAGGTTTGCCTACAAAACATTTTGAAAATGATCAAACTTGTATTGCTTGTCTTAAAGGGAAGCAACACAGAGCTTCTTGTAAGTCCAAGGTTATAAATCCAATTACTAAGCCTTGTTTATGCTTCATATGGATTTATTTGGTCCAACCTTTGTAAGTAGTTTAATGCATAAGAAGTATTGCTTAGTAGTCACTGATGATTATAGTAGGTTTACTTGGGTTTTCTTTTTAGTAACTAAGGATGAAACCAGTGAGATCCTTACGAACTTTATCAAACAAATAGAAAACATAGTAGATAAGAAAGTGAAAATAATCAGGTGTGATAATGGAACAGAGTTCAAGAATAAAGTTATGGATGATTTGTGCAGAGAGAAAGGTATTAGGAGAGAATATAGTGTAGCTAGGACTCCTCAGCAGAATGGCGTAGCTGAGAGGAGGAATAGGACACTAATTGAGGCTGCTAGAACCATGTTAGCTGACTCTAAGTTACCTACCACATTTTGGGCTGAAGCAGTTAGTACTGCTTGTTATGTACAGAATATGGTCTTAGTGGTAAAGCCTCATAACAAGACACCTTATGAACTTTTTAGAGGTCTTAAACCAGTTTTAAACTTTATGAGACCATTTGGATGTCATGTTACTATTCTTAATACTTTAGACAATTTAGGCAAGTTTGATGGCAAAAGTGATGAAGGTTTCTTTATTGGATATTCTCTGAGTAGTAAAGCTTTTAAAGAATACAATACAAGAACCAGGAGGGTAAAAGAAAATTGCATATTAGGTTTTTAAAGAATAGCCTATGTATAGAAGGGAAAGCTAAATTGCTGTTGATATTGATTCTCTAACCTAATTCTATGAATTATGTACCGTAGCTGAGGTACAATCACTAATGAATCGCAGGTATACAAGGAACTTAATGCAGATACATCATTCAGACATAAAGAATCATCAAGATGCATTTGTGATGCCATTTGGAAAGATGCATCATACTTGATCACCTTCCAAGGATGTTCATAGATGGTGAACTAAAATCTGATGTATGAACAAATAGCAGGTTGAGAGACTCCGAGATAATGAGGGAATGAAAAAAAGATAAGTCTGAAGATGCTACGTAACTAACAAGTAATGTTGATTGGAAAGACAGCAATGTTAATACAACCGTCGAAGTTTATTACTTTGAACTATCATTAAATACTGCTAGTTCAATGATCAAGATAGCCCTAAAGATATGTTCAAATAGGAGCTCGAGTCATAACAACTTGAAGCCACTCCTGTTGAGTCTTCAGGAATGAAGAAAAACTAAAGTTTGTTTTGGAGACTCCTTAATACCTATAACATTTCCAACCCACTCCCAATAAAAGAATTCATAAAGAATCACCCAATTAAAAAATATGATTGGTGAATGTGAAGTCAACTGTTAGGACAAGAAGAAGACAAAACCGTACTCCTGACAACTAAATAAGTTTCTTAGTGCTCTATATGAACAGAAAACACATGAAACTCTGAATACTTGTTTATATGCTTGTTTCTTATCACAAATTGAACCCACAAGCATTGCTAAAGCTTTATCCAATTCATCTTGGGTGGAAGCAATGCAGGAAGAACTTCTGCAATTCAAACTCCAATAGGTTTGGATACTTGTGGATTTGCCTATTAGAAAGAGGGCCATTGGAACAAAATGGGTCTTTAGAAACAAGAAAGATGAAAAGGGGATTGTGATTAGGAATAAATCAAGGTTGGTTATACATGGTCATAGACAAGAAGAAGGTATTGACTATGAAGAAGTTTTTGCTCCTGTGGCAAGAATTAAGGCAATAAGATTGTTTTTAGCCTATGCTTCTTTTATGGGTTTTCTTGTATATCAAATGGATGTGAAGAGTGCATTCTTATATGTAACTATTGAGGAAGATGTTTATGTTACTCAACCACCATGATTTAAAGATCCTGACAATCCAGACAAAGTTTACAAGGTGGTCAAGGCACTTTATGGGTTGCATCAAGCACCAAGAGCATGGTAAGAAACCTGGCTAACATTCTGATTGGCCAATAGTTAAAAGAGGAAAATAGAATCAGACATTGTTTTATCAAGAATCAAAAGGAGATTTTTTTGCTTGTACAGGTCCTAAGTTGATGACATTATCGTTGGCCTCTACAAATAAAGAACCGTGTACTTGATTGAGAAGCTTATGAAGATAAGTTTCAGAAGAGTTTTAAAGGAGAACTACTCTATTCTTTCAATGATTACACGTACATGGCAAAAGAAAGATGGAATATTTATCAGGCAGGATAAATATGTAGATGAGATTTTACAGAATTCAACTACACTGATGTGAAGTCTGCTTCAACTCTAGTTGATTTGGAAAAGCTTTTAGTCAAAGAGGAGATGCTATTGATGTAGATGTACAACTTTTACATATCTATTGATTGGGTCCTTGATGGTACCTACAGCATCTAGACCAGATATCATAGTTTGCAGTAGTATAAGTGCCAAATTCCAAGTTACTCCGAAAGAAGGCAAAGACATCCTCATCTCTTAGCATACAAGAGAATTTTTAGATAGTTGAAAGGCAAAACCAACATTAGGCCCTTTGGTACTACTAATATTCCCATTGAACTATGTTCTTATACAATAGTGACGATGCCTGAGCCACTCAAGAAGGAAGTCAACAACTAGAGTTGTCAATTTTTGAAATAGGTTGATATCTGGCAGTGCAAATCAGCATAACATGGTTGCCACCTCTACAATATTGAAGTTGAATATGTTGGCTGCAGCTAGTGCTATGGACAAGTACTCTGGAATTCAAAACCATTTCAGGATTATGGGGTATAATTTCATGACAATATGAACCACATGTGATAGTACAGATATCTGCATTATGGAAAAACCTGTTCAACAATCTAAACAAAAATATAGAGATTAGACATCAATTTATAAGAGAATTTTCAATGCTTAAAGTAAATTCAAATGTTAAATTGATATTGACATACTAATGCAGATCTTTCTTACAAAAGGTTTTTGATGCAAGAAGTTCAAGTACTTGGTCTCAAGTATTGGAATGCTTAATCCTTAATGTTTAAATCTCTTTATGTCTTTGTAAAGTTTTGTAAAGGATTAGTACTATTAGTTGTATCCATTAGTACTACTAAGTATAACTAGTACTGTCAGTTATACTTAATACTGCTAGTCAAAATTAATACTGCTAAACAAGAAAATACTTTGGATTGTGTATTTTTGGCTATGGACTAACACCTGCAGGTTAAGCATATTGAATACCTGATCTTGAATGCTTCACCTCTGAAGTACTGTTTGAGAGGAAGTTAATGTTTTTGAATAACAGTTTTTAACTTTTATTTATAGGTTATGCATAAATATGGATCATCATGAATTCTCACATGTCTATCTAGTCTTTTCTAGTGTGCTTATGATGAATAGAGGCATGTTGTTGTATAATTATTGAAGTCAGAGTTAATACTGTTAGATATCTCTTAATACTGCTAGGGAGAAAATTAGTACTGCCAGGCAAAAGATAGTACTGCTAGGATGTCATAAGTGTCAAGATTACAACTATTGAGCAAATTCTTACCCCTTGAAGCATTATTTGAGGGGAGGCTACTTATGTCAATATACAGTCAAAGCATGGATGGAAGGATATGTAATATCAAAAGTGTGTTAAAAAGAATAAAAAAACATCTAGGCATGACAAAAGACGTCGGGTTACCAAGATACCTCAGTCTAGTGGTCCCCCTGTAAAGTTTAGTGATGAGGTTGTCCATAAGGAGTTAGGTGACAGAATGGAAAAGGGCTGCCACATCACAACTTTCTAGCTTAGAAGCAGAGTAGGACATGGTAACATCAATAAGTACCCAATCCAAGGCAACAACTAATAGATCAAGTCCTTCGGAATTGGTTCAGTTAGTGTCCCAGGTGGCCAAGATAACCATAATTAGGGGTGTAGAATCTCAAATTAGGTTTTGAGACTACATCTAAAAAGTCCAGAGATCACTCTCTCAAGAGTTAAACACTTTGAAGTGGGAGGACAATTATGAAACTATTGAAATTGATGGCAAAATGTAAGTCTGTGTGAAATAGCGAGAAAAAGAAAAGAGAAAATTGTGAGTTGAAAAACAAAAGAGATATGTGAGAATAACAACAGAAAAGGAGAAAATTTTGTTAGAAAAAAGACTTAGAGATATGTGAGCATAAAAAAACAGAAAGAAGCTTAAGTGAGGAATAACTAAATGATGATAGAAGTCCATTTTGGAATGAAATTGAAGATTAATCTGGTAGCGTCAAACTTACTAGCTAGTTAGCCTCAGGTTAATACTGAAAATATAAATAGTGTTGCTTAAGCATAAAGATATTCTGAAACTGCTTGTATATCTTAGTGTTGCAAAGCTTAAGGTGATGTTTGTTGAGTTACTGCTGTCCTGGTTTAAGTTTAATGCTGTTAGGCATAATGATACATGCTGTCATTAAGTAATTTGTTAGGCATTATTTAGTGCTGCAAGTTCAAGTTCCAGTCGCTATTTTAAGTTAATGCTTTTAGCATACATTTAGGGGCTGGCCCATTAAGTTAATGCTGCTGAGGGTGATTTTATAAATACTTCGATTCAGGGTTTCATTCGATTCTTTATTCGATTTCAATCATTCAAACGCTCTCTAAACGTAAACCCTAACTCAATTTCATCTTTAATCATCAAAACACAAAACAATGTCAACCCTAACTTTTCCTGACACTCACAACATGGTCGCATTCTTGGAAAAACCTGCTGAAAGTGATGGGTTTCATGAAATTATTGATTTTCTGAATGCTAACCAAATTCATTATGCTTTAACTGTCAATCCTACTATCTACACATCTTGCATTGAACAGTTCTGGGCAACAGCAAAGGTAAAGACGGTTAATGGAGAACGTCAGATACAAGCCCTAGTTGATAAGAAGAAAGTGATTATCACAGAGACAAGTATTAGAAGTGATCTTCACTTAGAAGATGCAGATGGTACTGATTGTTTGCCAACTGCTACAATTTTTGAAGAACTGGCAAGAATGGGGTATGAAAAACCTTCTCAAAAGCTTACATTTTATAAAGCTTTCTTTTCTCCACAATGGAAGTTCTTAATTCATACCATATTGCAATGCCTTAGTGCTAAGTCAACTTCCTGGAATGAATTTAGTAGCACTATGGCCTCTGCAATCATATGCTTGGCCACAAACCAAAAATTTAACCTGTCCAAGTATATTTTTGATGCTATGGTAAAGCACTTAGAGGGAGGGGTTAAATTTCTGATGTATCCACGATTTGTACAAGTGTTTATTAATCAACAGCTTGGTGATATGTCACATCACAAGAAGATGTATGTTAACCCCTCACACACAAAGAAAATCTTTGCCAACATGAAGAGAGAAGGAAAAGATTTTTCTGGGAGAGTAACACCCCTGTTTGCAACAATGATGGTTCAAGCTAATCAAGAAGAGGGTGAAGATACAGACATTCCTATTGATTCTCAACAGACACCCATTACTACTCAACCATCTACATCTAAACCCCAGAAGAAACAGTCTAGGAGGAAGCAGAAAAAGAATATTGAAGTTCCTCACCCTAGTGATTCTACTATTGATGTACCAAATGAGGAACATGTACCTACACATTCCACTGCTCACCCTAGTGATTCTACTGCTGATGTACCAAATGATCCACTGCTCAGTGGTGAGGATAGAATGAAACTCAGTGAATTGATGGATATGTGTACCAAATTGTCTGAGAGAGTCCTTGACCTGGAACATACTAAGACTGCTCAAGCTCAGGAGATCACAAATTTGAAGCTGAGAGTTAAAAAGTTAGAGAAGAAAGCAGGGTTCAGAACTCACAACTTCAAGAGATTATACAAGGTTGGTGTCACAAGAAGAGTAGAATCCTCAGATGATGAAAGTTTGGGTGCTTAGGAGGATGCATCCAAACAGGGGATGAGTAGAATTGAAGCTATTGACAAAGATGCTGAAGTTACTCTAGTTGAGACTTAGAGGAGGAATGATGAGAATGATGATAATCTGATGTTTGATACTGGTGTTTTTGATGGTGATGAGATAGTTGTAAAGACTAAAGAGCCTGTGATTAATGTTGCTACAACTACAAAGTCAATTCCAGTTAGTACTGATGAAATTGATTTAGCTCAAGAAATTACACTAGCTCAAGCACTTGCTGCAATGAAGAGTGCAAAACCTAAGGAAAAAGATGTGGTTCAAGAATCAAGTGAAAATGTTAGTACTGCCACTACAATGGTGAGTACTGTTACTACAACAGTTGTTGCTACACTTGCAATAACTAAACCACCACAGCAAAGAGCTAAGGGAATTACTTTCAGAGAACCTGTTGAATCCACTATAACAACAAAAGTTCCTTCTCAGAAGTCCAAAGACAAAGGCAAGGCAATAATGATTAAGCCTGAAAAGCTATTAAAGAAGAAAGATCAAATAGAACTTGATGAAGAGTTTGCAAGAGAGATTGAAGCTGAAGAGCAAGCAGAGTTGGAAAGAATTCAAAGAGAGAGAGAGCTGAACAAGAAGAAGCTAGCAGAGCAGCTATTTATGAAGAATGGGACAATGAGCAAGCCATGATGGAGGAAGATTATGAGTTAGCTGCAAATTTACAAAAAAATGAAAGAGAAACCATGTCCATTGAAGAAAAATCAAGAAGGCCGTCAAAACTTATTAGAGAAAGAAAGAAGTTATTTGCAGCACAAAGAGCAGAAGCTATAAGGAATAAACCTCCCACTAAAACTCAAAGAAGAAATCGGATGATACA
>BQNB010065611.1:0-34876 GCA_026074375.1 Tanacetum coccineum
TTTTACTATGTTTTCTTGGGATGGAAATGATGCAAAATATGTTTTGAAATGTTTTAATTGCTGTGATTATGTGGTTTAATTGACGCATGGACTTTTATGTAGCTATTATATGTTATGTGCTAAATGTTGTGTGCTTTGGATCGAGGGTAACGTTCCTACCCAAATGTTGTGTGCTTTGGATCGGGGGTAACGTTCCTACCCATTATTATGAGACATGCTTTGTGGCTTGGATCGGGGGACACGTTCCATCCTATTTATCGTTGTCTTGTACGTATGCATGTTAGCATGTATAATAGTAGCTTAACTGTCCTGGCATGTTCTATTTTTATTAATCACAGTAATTGATTTAAAGCTTGTATTATGTGTCGTAAACCTATGACTCTCACCAACCGTTGTGTTGACGTTTTTAAGCATCATTTTCAGGTGAGCATGTTGAGGGTTTTGAAGCTAAAAGTGGCTAAAGAGACCTTAGGATTGCATATGGAGTTTATCTTCTGATATTCTTTTCATACTTGTTTAATGGATTTTTCCTTGAATGCTGTTGATTTCATAGGTTTGTGAGTCATGTTATGTCTTTGTATTAATGAGACCCTTTTTCATTAATGCAAGATTCTTTTGTGTTAAGGTATTGTCATGACACTTTGTGTCCATTTATGTTTGTTCATATAGTTTTCTCTATTGTTGACACCATTGTATTGTGATGATACCCATGAAGTTACGCCTCGTGTTTCCGCCTTGGCGGGGTGTGACAGATTGATACCCATGAAGTTACGCCTCATGTTTTCTCTATTGTTGACACCATTGTGTTGTGATGACACCCTAGCTCAGTGCTTGGTAAAGTGTTGCAACAACACTACATCTGTTGTGACATGACAACATCCAACAATTTCAACAAACCGCAGCCGTTGGCAATTTTCTCCAAAGAAACCAACCTTCCAATTTGGCAAGTCAAATGAGACCACCGGGTTTCAATCAACCGAATGTTCAAAACAATCAAGGAAATCAAAACCGATATCAAGGAACCAATTCTAATTTCAACCAAAACCGTGGAGGTAATTTTAATCAAAACCGTCAAAACAACCAAAATCAAGTTTACCAAGCACCACCATACCAACCACCAACAAATCAACCTTTGGTTAATCAAGCTTTACCTCCCGTTTCACAAACTCAAGGTGTGTCCAAAACGGATTTTGAAAGTTATGCTAAAGCAAATGATGCGAATATGAATAACTTACAAATGAAGTTGGATAATTTTCAAAGAAACCAAAATGATTTTCAAAGAGTTTACAATGATTCTCAAAAGAAGCAAGATGATTTTCAGAAAATGATGCTCAGTTTCATGCAAAGCTATCACACCAACCAACCTTCAACTTCAAGTTCTTTACCTAGCAATACCATTCCAAACCCAAGAAATGAAGCCAAGGCAATTACAACTCGTAGTGGTGCCTCATACGATGGACCTCCGATTCCACCGCCGGTGGTGGAAAAGGAAAGTGAGGTGACAAAGGATACGGAGCTACCGAGCACCGAAGACATCCAACCTCCTCCATTGGTCCAAGAACAAACCAAAGACAAAGAACCAATCGAAGAGCCTTCTTTCGTTGCTAACAAAGCCAAACCTAATTTGCCTTACCCTTCAAGACTTGCAAAAGAGAAAATTCGTGAAAAGGATGATATCCTAGCTTCAAAGTTTATGGAAATCTTCCGTAATCTTCACTTTGAGCTAAGTTTCGCGGATGCTCTCATTCATATGCCAAAGTTTGCTCCGATGTTCAAAAAGATGTTAAATAACAAAGACAAGTTGATTGAGTTAACCAAAACACCGTTGAATGAAAATTGTAGTGCGGTTGTCCTAAAAAAGCTTCCAGAAAAGCTAGGTGACCCCGGTCGATTTCTCATTCCATGTGATTTTTCAGAGTTCGATAGTTACTTAGCCCTTGCCGATTTAGGTGCTAGTATCAATCTCATGCCTTTATCCATCTGGAAAAAGCTTCAACTCTCAGGCCTAACCGAAACAAAAATGGTTTTAGAATTAGCCGACCGTACAATTTCCAAACCAACCGGTGTGGTGTACAAAAATGATTTTGAGTTCAAAGATAGGGAAGTTTTACTTTCCCGCCGACTTTGTTGTTCTTGATTTTATAGCCGATCCTTGAGTACCGTTGATACTCGGGCGACCCTTTCTTAGGACGGCTCATGCTTTAATCGATGTTTACGAAGGAGAGATTACTCTTAGGAAATGATTATAAATAATAACCCTTCAATGGGTAATGCACCTTCCATTTCATCCAACAATCTTGAATCATTGGAGAAGGTTGATCTTAATCGATGCTACTTGTGAAAGAACTCACCAAAGAAGTAGCTTGGATTTTTTCCCGATTCCGTTGCCTTACAACAATCCATCCTCCGTACTAGCCGATCCGATTGTTTCCACATCATCTCCAACTTACCACCGCTTACTCCTTTTTTTGATGAAAGTGATTTTCTACTCTTTGAAGGAAGCAGATGCTTTTATAGCAATCGATGATGAAGCCAGTTTCACACAGTTTTCAATGCTACGTACAACGATCCCGAGGGTGACATTTTCATTCTCGAGGCACTTCTCAACAATGATCCATTATCTCAGCCAAACCAAGAAGATTACTCACCCAAAATTCAAAAAGATCTTAAAGTTGTTGAACCACAGAAGTCTTCACTCGAATATGCTACTTCTTATAAACCAAAAGTTAAAATTCCAGAAGTCGAACTTAAAGAGTTAACTCTGCATCTCGAGTATGCGTTTTTAGAGGAAAATAACAAATTTCCAGTCATAATTTCAAAAGATTTGAGCCAAGATGAAAAGACCTCACTTCATTAACGTTTTGAAAAATCGAAAACCACAATTGCTTGGAAACTTTCTGATATCCGAGGTCATGGATCCAAGTTTGCTCACACAAAATCCTTTTAAGAAGAAATTACAACCTTCAATCCAACGTCAAAGAGGTTCACCCTAAAATTCCATGGACGTCATCAAAAAGAAGTAGAAAAACTTCTTGACGCGGGAAAAAAAATTGATTTATCTAAATTTACGGATAGTCCATAAGGGTTAGTCCGGTCCGATTGTGTTCCTAAAAAAGGTGGTATGACCGTTGTCAACAAAACGAGAAAATGAGTTTGTGCCAACAAGACTAGTCCACGAGGAATGGAGAGTATTGCATCGATTATCGAAAGTTAAATGAATCAAACATTTTAAGACCATTTCCTTTACCATTCATGCCCAAAAGTTAGAGCGATTAGCCGGCAACGCGTTTTATTAGTTTCTTATATGTTTTTTACAGGGTATTTACAAACCAATTATGATCCTAAAGAATCAAGAGAAAACTACTTTTAACGAGCCCTATAACGGAACTTTTGCGTACCGTCGTAGCCATTCGGTTTGTGCAATGCACCCAAGGTTTGAACTTTCTAACGTTGTATGAATGGCTTAATTTTTCACGACATGAAAGAAAAAACGATGAGGTTTTTATGGACGATTTTTTAGTTTTCGGAGATTCTTTTTCCTCGTGTCTTGCTAATTTAGATAAAATGCTTAAAAGGTGTGAAGACACCAAATTAGCACTAAATTGGGGGAAAATGCCATTTCAATGGATTAAAGAGGGCCTTGTTTTAGGCATAAGATCTCTAAAAAAAGGAATTGAATCGATAAGTGGTCCAAAGTAGATGTAATTTCTAAGCTTCCTCACCCATCGACAGTCAAAGGAATTCAAGTTTCTCTGGCATGCTGGAATCTATCGAAGATTTAATCAAAGACTTTTCCAAAATCACTCGAACACCATGACGCCATCTCATAGAAAAAGAAATCACTCCATTCGTGACTCGGAAAGATTGCATTCTTGCTTTTACAAACATTGAAAAAAAAGTTAACCGAAGCTTCAATTCTCATTGCTCCGAATTGGGACCAACCTTTTGAAATCATGTGCGATGCAAGTGATTATGCAATAGGTGCGGTCCTAGGGCAGAGAATTAAGAAGCATTTTCGACCAATTCATTAGCAAGTAAAGACTATGACTGAAGCAAAGAATCAAACTACAAACACAACAACATAGAAAGAAATGCTAGCAGTTGTTTCTACGCGTTTGAGAAGTTACGATCATATCAAATCAGAACCAGAGTGTTGTATATAGCGGACCAATCTGCATAAAATACCTCTTCAACAAAAAAGAGACCAAAGCAAACGATTACTTCGATGGTCTTACTTCTTCAGAATTTGATCTTCAAAAGTAATCGATACCAAGGGAGCTAAAAAATATGCAGCCCGAACACCTCTCACATCTAAAAACCCTTACGAAATGTTTTTGATCCAAAAGAGATTACCGAGACTTTCCCTCTTGAAACTTTAAATGTTGTGACTTCTCATGATGATCAAAATACCCCGTGGTTTGCCGATATAGCAAACTACGCGGGGAATTTTCTTATCAAAGGAATGTCAACTCAACAAAAGAGGAAGTTTTTCAAGGATATAAAGCATTACTTTTGGGATGATTCCTCTTCTTTTCGAACATGGTCGGCTCAAATCATTCGTAATGAGTATTTGGCCAAGAGGCTCGTGAAGATTCTCAAGCTTGCCATGAAAGGACCACCGGTGGCCATCACGTGCTAACATCACAGCTCGGAAAGTATTTGATGCCGGTTTCTTTTGGCTTACAATTTATAAGGATGCCTATGAATTGATCAAATCTTGTGATGCATGTCAAAGACAAGGCAAAATCTCTCAACGTGATAAGATGCCTCAAAATGCAATCCAAGTTTGTGAAATTTTTGATGTTTGGGGTATTGATTTTATGGGACCGTTCCCATCGTCTAGAGGTAAAAAAATATATTCTAGTAGTCGTCGACTATCTTTCCAAATGGGTTTAAAGCAAATGCGCTCCCCACCAACGATGCAAGGGTAGTAGTTAATTCTTAAAATCCATTTTCTCCGATTCGGTGCTCCTAGAGCGATCATAAGCGATCGTGGGACCCATTTTTGTAATGACAAATTTGATAAAGTCATGTCAAAATATGGTGTCACCCATCGTCTTTTCTACCCTTAACCATCCTCAAAACAAATTGTCAAGTTGAAGTCAACGAATCATGGTGTCAAAAGAATTTTAGAGAGGAACGTCGGAGAAAACGTGCTTCAATGGTCCGACAAACTAGATGAAAGCATTCTGGCTTTTAGAACCGCTTACAAGACCTCCAATAAACTTACTCCGTACAAGTTAGTCTATGGAAAAGCATGTCACTTACCAGTCGAACTAGAACACAAGGCATATTGGGCTCTCAAGCATGCCAACTTCGATTTAAAGACCGCGAGCGATCATCGAAAGCTCCAACTCAATGAACTTAACGAGCTTCGTGATCAAGCTTGAACTAGAATCACCGCATATCTACAAGGAGAAGACAAAGAAACAACACACGAATCCAAGATAAAGAAACCGAATCTTCAATGTTGGTGTGATCAAGAGTCCTTCTTTTTCAACTCCCGAGTAAAGATATTCTTCGGAAAGGCTCATCCCGATGGTTCTGGACCTTTCACCAATCACCGAAGATTTATCCTTATATGGCATGCCAAGTTGTCTCATACCGAAGGTTCTAGTTTCAAAAGTCAACTGCCACGCTTAAAGCACTACTATGGAGGAGATACACCACCATTGGTTATCCCGGACCTCCAGACTTTCCCTAAGGACAAATTAATTCAGGGATCGAGTCGAGCTTGCGACTCGGTGAACAAAAACAAGCCACTTCGTGGGAGTTCACCCCATGCTTATCATCTCTATTTTCTTTCTATTTTCTTATCACATTGTTGAGTTGAGAGGAGGCTTTTCTCTATCCGATTACTTCGATGTTTGTATCTTTTTGATTGTGAATTTGCAGGATTCACCCAACAAATTCAATGAAGCCAACTCGTGTCGGGATGATTTATCCCAGTTCTAAACTACGAGCTTCTCATCCTTTATGCGAATTTAAGTTTGGGGAGATCCATATCCCCATTCATCATTATCGATTAACTTATCTTTCATACTTCATTAAACGGCTTAGATTTACGTAAGACCATTAACGACTTTAAACATTTGAGGACAAGTTTCATTTTAGTTTCGGGGAAGGGAATCTATCGATTTATGTTACTCACTTGGCTTATTGATTTGTTCTCATGTACCCGTTTTCCCACAAAATAGCAAAAAAATAAAAAAATATATATATTAAGACAAAAATGTAGGTATTTCCGTTGGTAAGAAAATAAGAATAATTTTAACCCGATCGTACGTGTAGAGTTCTAGCTTTCTTCCTTAACAATTAATGATGATAGTTTGTGCTAGTCTCATGTAGACTTTAAACATGCTAGACTTGAAATCGTTAGTAAATGAAGACTTGTGCTAATCTCAAGTAGATTTTAAATATGCCGAGTTGGATTTTATATAGGCTAAGCATTTGCGAATTTCTTTTGTGAAGAACGAGAAATGTAAGTGTTTGTTTACGAATAGGATGCTAAACAAAGTTTATTTTGGAAAACTTAAGGCTTATAAGAAATAGACATGTGATTTTTCTCCCATGATTCTTAAATGATTAAAATTTCTTTTGTGAAGAACAAGAAATGATAGTGTTATTTATAAGTCATGACATTAAACGTAGAATAGTTGGATTTCTTTCAAGCTCATATGTGTTAATTGTGGCTTTTTCTCCCATTAGTTTGTTTCACCTCTATATATAAATGTTTAATAAATAGAGTTGTATGGTTTTTTGGTTAATAATTAGCTAATAGAAGTTTTCTTTAGTTCCTTTGTGATTAGGATGAGTACACATCAGGAATACTTAATTTGGCTTAAAAATACAAAAATATAATAAATAAGTATCTCTGCCAGATTACTTCATCGTGTCGGAGGCGTGGCCGATGTTGGAGTTTTCATATAAGGTAGAGTCCGGTGTCATAATAAGTAGAATAACCTCTTGTCGACTCGCTATCGATGTGGCTTCGAGATAAAAGGCACCGGTTTTTACTTATATAATCCGAAGTCGAAATATGTTTGCTGCATCGTGTCGGAGGCGTGGCCGATGTTGTAGCCTACTAAAGGACTGAGGTTTAATAATGTTGCTTAATTTTTGTCTTGTTTTGTGCCTTAAAGAGCCTAAGGGTATATGGTGCAAATGAGATTGGTTCATTCTTGTCTTAAAGAGCCTTAGGGTATATGACATGAATGGTGCCTTGCTTAAGTAGCCTAATAAAAGCCAAATTTTGGTTGCCTCGATGTGGACTTTATTCTTGATTGCATTTGATCTTTTGAAAAGGGCTAAGAGCTAATTATTGCGTTCTTTACCATTACGCTTTATTTTTGGAATTAATAAGTATCGAAACAAAAGTCTTAAAGAGCCTTCGGGTATATGACTTAAGTAAAATCCTGAGATACAAAAGTAGGATTTGCGGGAGGAAAAGTAAGTACACAATTAGTATTTATGAGTAGTGTTAGTGTCATGACTTGTATTTAACAATGATCTTGTTTTTAAGCTTAGCATGGGAAAAGTAAAAAAAATCAGGGATGATGAAGTTATCTTTTAGACACTTAATTGTGCTTTTTATTCTATGATCCTAAAAGTTACCAATAAGGTAATGAAAACAATACATTATGTCAACACAAATAAGTTGTAGTTAGGTAGTTAATTATCAAAGAAAAATCATAAAAAGAGAAAAATCTTTGAAAATGGGAAATCGGGTGTTTTATAACTTGTGATCTCTTAACTTTCTCAACAAAAATCTTTGCTACTTTTCAAAGGTTTAGTTTGGGGAATTTTCGAGGTATTTGGTTATAAGGCATGTGATATTGCGTGAGGACACACAATCGTTTAGTTTGGGGAATTTTGATAAGTGTAGAATACACATATCTATTTATGCTTAAAAAGGCCCAATTCAACCCAAAACGGATCAAAAATGGCAAAAATGTGCTTGTATCTGAGTTTTATGTGTGCAGGTATGGATATGTCAAATATCACAAGAAATCAGTCAAAAACGGACACGAGAACGGATGAGTGATTAAGAAGCCAGAGAAATCATGCCTCAGCCTTCTACAGTCAACTGCAGCTAAACCACATTCATCCAAAGCCCAGCTCCATTGTTTTATAAACACAAGGGCTGAATATGCAATTTGCCCAAAGTTAATTATAACTTGAATTTGTGCTTCCCAAACACAAGGGCCGAATGAGTAATTACCTCAAAGATGCAAAAGGGCGCGGGTCGTGACCGGGTCAAATAAACCCATGGATCACCTTTCAGCCAATCACAAGCTTTCCCCCAACCCAATTACCCACAATTAACCCATGCCCTAACCCGACCAACCCGGTTAAGTTAATAAACCTTATAACGTTTACTGTTCCCCATTTTTACCCAAAACAGATTTACCTCACACACACACGAACACACACTCAAGAACACCAATGAACCCTAGTTTCTTAACCCCTCATCCCCACACTAATTAACCATAGGGTTAATAACCCTCTCACACTCCTTAACCATCCTGTCACTATCAATCATCCCTCAACCCATTCCACCCTGGCATAATCTAATGAAACGATTGGTGGATATGACGTGGGAGTGAGTGTATACTCAGTCACACTCACCAAACTAACACACCAAGCCACGTCAACGATCCGTTTACACACACTCTAATCTAACGGCTCAAGATCAAGGAGAGAGAAAAGATTGGAGGGTCAAGATGAAGATATAGAAGGATCGAGAAGATGGCTAGAGCTCAAGCTTCGGGTATAAATACCCCTCCCTCATTCCAGCTACGGGAGAAAAAAAAATTTTAGTGGTTAATTTTTCAGTTTTATTTTAGTAGTATAATTGTTTTCGATTCAGTATTGAGTAGTTTTTGTAATTTCAATTTCATTCGTATTGTAAACTTTATTTCAGTTTTTAATAAAAGAATTATTTCATAATAATTCGTGTCTTCATTTAAATTCTGTTTTTAGTATTTGTGTTTGTGTTTATCGTGATGAAGGCTTGATACCATCCTGGAATTGGATGGCTGCTATGGTATCAAGAGGGTTAGAGCTGAGGGTCAGCTTATAGGTTAGATTAGGTTTTTGTTATTGATTTAGGGCTTATGTGAATAAGCCATAAGCCCCACTTAGCTTATTGTTGCTTTCCTGTTCATGCTGGAAAGCCAAGGTACACTTTATCTCTTAAGCTTACTCAGTTTCAATCTAGTTTTAGTAAATGTACTTTACTTTTATGCTTTTGAATTCTGTTGAATGGTAGTCAAATAAGTGTTTGGATTTGCTTATTTGAATAAGCTTATTCATTTAGTAGTTAAAATCTGTCAAGTAACTTGACTTTGCTTTGTTTACTTTGTTTTGAGAGAGATTATTAAGTTGCTAAAGCTTATCAGCCCTAATAAGCTTATTCAGCTTATTTTAAATAAGTAGAGTTAAGTTTTATATAAGTAGATTCTTAAAAGTTAGGGTAATAAGCTGTTCTATATAAAAAAGGGATGTTGAGTGTTAGAAGTTAGGGACTTCAGGGGCCTGTCTTGCATTTTTTATAGTTTCTGTTAGTTTAAAAGTTACACAGTTAGTCCTTGTTAAATGCGCAGTTAGTCCTTAGTTAATTACATAGTTAATCCTTCGTTAGTTTAATTATTAGTCTAGTTAAGTCCCTAGGTTAAGGGACTATTTCTGTCAATAGATCAAACTTTGTGTGTTTTATAAAACATTAATATTAGGCCGCCTACCCTCAACTTTACTTTGTGTCACTTTCGACTGTTTTATGGTAAAAATACGGTTAAGCTAATAAAATAGTTTTTTTTTAATAAATTAGTTTTTATTTTAATTACTTAAATTAGTTTGAAATTACTCATTAAAAATTAGGGGCGTTTGATAAAATTTAATTTTCTGCCTTATTTTCTTTTTATAACAAGTATTTTTATATAATGTTTTTAGTTTAAGTTTTATATTTTAAAAATTCAATTTGTCAAACTTTTAGTTTTTAATTTTCAACTTAACTTTAAAATTTAATCTTTCAATATAAAAAAAAAATTAAGTAATAAAAAAAAAATGTTTTCTCATCTTTTTAGGTAATTTAGAATGAATTCATTTTTAAAAACGTATTTTCTTAGTTTTTATCAATTTAATTTCTTTTTTTAGAATTTAATTTTAGATTAAATAGTATTTAATTCAAAAAATCCGAAAAGCCTTTAAAAAATATTTTTCTTTTTCCCAAAATTTTCTTTAGCATTAATTTAGGTTTAGGAATCTAGTTTACATTTTTAAGATTTAAATTGCATTTGTTTACTTAAATGTCGCATTTTATTTACTTTCGTAATTAGTTTAATTTGTTAATTAGTTGTTTAATTGTGCCTTTAATTTTAGTAGTATAATTAAATCAAAAATATCTCTTTTTCTTATTCAAATCAGAATCCAAACTTAAACGAGGTTTCCATTGCACGAGTCATTGGGGAAACGACCCGGGTGATCATACTTGCCCGGTTTAATATACGTATTCTATATATATATCTTTGTGAGTGGAATTGTCCAAGGGATACTTGGGGATTTCCTTAATTTCTCTATAAGTATATTATTTTACGTGTATGTAAAACTACGAATCACTCCTATACTTCAAGACGTTCGAACTCATTAAGCTCTTCTTGCATTGCTTCGATCTAGCAGGATTGAGTCAAAGCATCTTTATACGTCTCGGGTTCAACAGCCGTGAGGAAAGCATCGTAGTAACAGAAAAGAGCTTGCTCATGTAATTACAGCCTTGTGGAAACTGGTCTAGCGAGTTCACCGATTATATTTTCAAGTGGATGATCCTTAGTTTATTTGCTATTGTGTTCAAAAATTTGGTGATTTGGATGCACAATTATATGAATAGTATCCGATGATGAAGATTGATCAGAAGGAAATTCTTGAATTGGAATACCAAAGTACGGATCATTATCCATATGTGCGACATCTAAGTCATGATTGTCTTCTTCAACATCATCAGGAATGACAGGAGATTGAGTTTCGGGTGTTGTTTGAGAGATACTTGGGGATGGTGCATCTTGATCAACAGTTGTTGAGGAAGGTGAGCCGGTTGATGCAGTAGGTTCTGGAGCAACTACTTCATTACTTGGAGAAATGACTTCAGGGGCTGGGCAATCAACACTAGGTGGATGAGTGAGTAATTCATCAAATAGCGGCTAAAACTAAATATCCCAATCATATCTCAAAGGTGGTACAAACGGTGTTGAAGAAGGAGGGTTTGGCACGAGTCCTGAACTGATTGTTGCAGGAGTCATTTCATGAAGTGCGGGTCCTGAACTGCTGTGTTCAGAAGCCATTGATGTCAGCTCATCAAAATCTACATGAAATGTTTTGATGATTCGTCTGGTACGTCGGTTGTAAATTCGAAATGCTTTCTTTGTGGGTGCATAGCCAATGAAAATACCAATATCAGCCTTCGGTTGTAACTTACCCAAGTTCTCACTATAATTTGTTGGATAACAGAGTGAACCAAATACATGGAAGAATGATAAGTCGGGAAGTTTGTCATGTAAAATCTCATAAGGTGTTTTGCCATGACGAAGACATATGATGGATCGATTTTGGGTGTAACATGCGGTAGCAACTGCTTCTGCCCATAAGAATAATGTAGCTTTTGCATAAATCAACATTGTGCAGGCAGCTTCAATTAGTTACGTCTTTCAACGACACCATTTTGCTATGAAGAGCGAGCAACAAATGTTTCATAAGAGATGCCAACCTTCTTATAATATTCACTCAAAGTTTGATTAACAAAATCAGTTCCATTATATGTTTTGATTCGTCAGACAAGCACTTTAAGCTGCACTTGGATCATCGTGAGAAACTTGATTATGAAATCTGGAGCTTCATCTTTTGATCTTAAGCACTTCACCTACGTAAATCGAGAGTAATCATCTACATTGACGAGAATATACTTCTTTCCATTAACGCTTGCGACACGCATTGGTCCATAAAGATCCATGTGTAAAAGATAGAGTTTTTCTTGATTGGTGTCTTCAGATTTAGGTTTGTGGGGTTTTTTCTTGCTTTTACCCATGGCACAAGCAGAACACATATGGTCCTTTTCAAATTTAAGCTTAGGGAGACCTCGAACAAGACCATGTCTAGCTAAATGGTTGATAGTACCAAAGTTCAGATGAGACAAACGTCGGTGCCATAGCCAGGACTTAGTTTTTGAGGCCTTTGACAAGAGACATATTGGAAAGGATGCCATCATATCTCCAAGAGACAGAGAATACCAATTTTTTCCTCGAGATCCAGTTAATAGATCAACTCCTTCTAGATTACGTATGAAGTAGGTGTGTTGACGAAAAGCAACTTCAAGGTTCGAATCACAAAATTACCCAACGAAGAATAAGTTATGTCCAAGTCCTTCCATGTAGTAAACCCTTGAGATCATAACATTCCCAATCTGATAATCACCATATCCCATAATCTTTGCCATGTGATCATTTCTAAATTTGACTATACCCAAAAACTTATTGATGAAATTGGTGAGCTAAAAGCGATCTCTGGTCATATGCTTGGAGCAGCCAGAGTCCAAATACCAGAGAATAATTTGGATGACCTGCATTCATCAAGAGTGGAAGATGGAACATTGGAAACTATGGATCCTCGAGATTGACTGGGTTCCTTATTGTTAGCAGATACAGATTTAAGAATCTTAGGTTTGCTAACGGGAACATCAACTTTAGATTTCCTAGGTTTCCTTGAGTAAACCAATGTTGTTACAGGCTTAGGAGTATCAGTTTTTAAAGCAGTTGGTTTCCTAGGGGGCACTTCAGCAGTTGTGGTAATCCTAGTTAAAGGGCACACAGTTCCTACTATAGTGAAGGTCCGACCAGTAGGTCTCCAAATGTATCCAATATTTGTAAACACCTTTCCTGTTGGTTTCCAAACTTTTCTCTTTGAATTTTTCTTAACAGATTTAGATTTATTACGAGCATTCACATTATTGATAAAATCAAGAACACACAAATCATGATTATCAGAAAGCATGCAACCATTACACTTAACACATAGAGATTTAGAATTCGCATTAAGCTTGGAATGCTGCACATTTGCAGTTCCTTTAGGTTTAACAACACTATTCTTATTTTTTAAACTAGATTTAACTGTCCTAGGGTGGGCTTCTACTTTATTCTTTAGAGTACTACTTGATGGTCGCTGAATCTTATCTTTCTTTGTATTGCCTGAAGGCTGTGATCCGCTAGCACTAGTAGATTGTTTTACTCCTGTAGAAGACAACGCAGGTTTGTTAGAAACTAGGCTTGATGAAGATGTTGTTTTTGTGTTTCCTAAGGATGTGACTGGCTCAATGAATCTAACTCTTTTATCCTTGTTCTTTGGGGTTTCAGCCACTAATTTTTCACCAGAATTGTTGATACTAGTGCAGGTTTTACTGATGTTAGTAAGCAAGTCCTGAATTCATTTAGTATACCTACAGGCAGAGTCTAAGGGATGATCTAGAGGATAATTAGCTTTAACATGTTCAACTAGATCCCTAAGAACTGCAACTTCTTCTTGAGTGTGCTTAATGTAGGCAGAGTGAGCCGTCTTATTATTCAACAATTTTAGAGTTATTGGTTCCACATCAATCTTAAGCGTCTTTGGATCAATAGAGTGTTTTGTAACAGCATTATCAACTAGAGCTTATCCTTTAAGTTACCTTAAATCATCCCTAAGAGCTGTAATTACCAAAACTTTTTCCTGAAGACTAGCATTTAAATTAGAGATTTCCGCAGACTTTAGATTGACTTGATTAATTAAATCATCACATTGTTCTTTTGATCAAATACGTGCTGGTTTAATCGAGTCATAAAGTTGCTTATAGGTCTATTTCAAATGCTCATTCTCAGCTATAAGCTTTGACACCCTATGATCCAATTCAATATTTATTGTTTCAATCTCCTCTAAGTCCTTTTTAATCTTATCCTCATTCACTTTTCCACTTAGAGATTTAATTCTCTCTTTCAACTTCTTTATCACCGTGTCTTTCTCTTGGGACTGAGCTTTCAATTCATTTAATTCAAAATATTGATCAAAACTTGGAGCACTTTGATTTGAAACAGAATTGTCCCTTTGAAAAATTTCCTGATTAAGTTGAGAATCAACTTCTAAAGAGATGCAATGTTTTTCAAGAGTGGTAAAACTTTTGAACAGTTTATCGTAAATCCTTTTTTCAACAAAATCCTTTTTGTTGAGAAGCTCAGTCTCAAGTTTGAGACACTGTTCACATTCATGCACATTTACAGAAGCATTATCCACAGAAGAATTCATAATTATGTTCACAATATCTTTGTTAATGACTTGTTCTAAGAGTCGTTCATTTTTGTTCAAAACTTGATTCATTTTAACTTCAAATGTTTTTGACTCTAAACGATGTTGTTCCACAGCCTGTTCCATTTGATGAAAGACATTTTTGACTTCAGAAAGTTCATCAATCAAAAATTGATCGAATGTATTAAATAGGTCCTTTAGAGCTTTTACAAATGGAATTATTTCATCCTACAAATTCATTCTCTAACATAAAGTGGCACTTTCCTAATTAGGACTTAATTCGTGTATTACATAGTTTAGCATCTTTTCTTAATGGAGAGGCGCAAATCAAAAATTATCCCTAAAAAACGTGAAATCTTCCTCATAAACACTTCCATAGTCTTTTTGATCATATCATGGAATATGACCATCATACACCGTTGGAAAGTACCAGGAGCATTACACAAGCCAAAGGCATGCGACGGTACGCGAAGTTCCTGGACGGGCATGTGAAAGTTAGTTTTCTCACTAGTCTGGGGATTAATGTATTTGGAAATACCCTGAAAATCCATCTAGAAAACAATAAAACTCATTCCCGGCTAATCTTTCTAACATCTGATCCATAAACGGCAATGGAAAATGATCTTTTCGAGTTGCTTCATTTAATTTCCTATAGTCTATACAAACTCTCCACCCGGTAACTAAACGTGTCGGAATTAATTCATTCTCTTCATTAGCAACAACGGTTATTCCTCCTTTCTTGGGAACACAATGCACTGGACTAACCCATGGGCTGTCAGAGATCGGGTAAATCATACCGGCATCAAGAAGTTTTAGGACCTCCTTTTTTATTACCTCGTGAATTTTTGGGTTAACCCGTCTTTGACTTTGAACCGTAGGTTTATAATCATCCTCCATCAAGATTTTGTGTGTACAAAAACGAGGGTCGATACCCTTGATGTCGGTGATTTTCCAAGCAATGGCCCTTTTATGAGATTTGAGCACCTTTAAGAGAGCATATTTTTCATCATTTTTTAAACCTTTTGCAATAATCACTGGTAACTTGTCGTTTTCTTCATGAAAGCATATTTCCAAGTGAGACGGTAAATCTTTTAACTCTAATCCGGGGCTCTTCAATTGAAGATTTTGGCCTGGTCACTTCATTTGTTTAAGGTCCATCGGAGGGAAGTTGAAAGGGTCATTTATTTAACAATTTTTCGATCAAATAATATCTACCTCTGGATTGCAATTGGCTATGATCAATTTCTGGTTGAAATTCGAATCATCCTTGAAGATAAGGCTTTAATTTCTTCAAATGGAATTCGGAAGTAAACGGCTCAGACGTCGGGGTGGGATTGCCACCCGAAGAATTAGGAAATCCTAGCAATTCCGGAGCATACTCCTCACAAACTGCATCAATGATGTCAATTCGGTTTACCGACTTGTCATTTGTAGAGGAGTATCTCGTGGTTTGATCTAGATTAAAAGTGACGGCTTCGTTATCAACCCGAAGGGTGTTTCTTCTCCATAACTATCAATTAAGCCGAACGGTCCTCAAAAAGGATCTCCCAAGTATGAGAGGTACTCGAGGATCGGCTTCGAAATCGACAACAACAAAGTCTGTAGGAAAATGAAATTTCCCAACTTTGACAAAAACATCTTCGGCGAGTCCTTTAGGATAAGTAATTGATCGGTCTGCTAACTCTAAAGTCATCCGAGTTGGTGTAAGTTCTGGCAGGGAAAGCTTTTTCCAAATAGAAAGAGGCATAAGATTTATGCTCGCGCCAAGATCGGCCAAGGCGTGACATACATCCATTCCTGGGAAATTACATGGAATAAGAAACTTGTCGGGATCTCCAAGCTTTTCGGGAAGCTTTTTGAGGAGCATCGCCGAGCAATTCTCGTTTAACGGTATCTTAGCTAACTCAAGCAACTTTTCCTTATTCATGAGCAAACTCTTAATCGTAGGAGCAAATCTTGGCATCAAAAGTAAAGCATCCGCGAAACTAATGTCGAAGCGCAAATCTTAAAAGATTTGGAAGATCTTCTCCATTTGATCGAGCTTTGCTCACGGACTTTTGTCATTCACGTCGTGAAGGATATGGAATATTTGGCTTAGGTAAACTCTTCGGAATATCGGATTCCGAAATGGGAGTGGTTTTAGGCAAAGTCTTCGGAACATCGGGTTCCGGAATAGAAATGGGGATAACCGGAGGTGGGATTTGAGCGGTACTTCCTTGGAAATTTGTTTGCTCTTTATCCGTTGTCTCCTCGGTTTCTCGTTCCACTACCTTTTTAGGAGAAGGATTAGTAGGAATCGAGGGTCCCTCGTAAGCAACACCACTTCGAGTAGTGATCGTTTTCATCTCACCCTTCGGGTTTGGAATGGTATTACTCGGAAGAGTACCCGAAGTTAAGGCTTGGTTTTGAAACAATCCACAAATCATGTTTTGCAAATTATTTTGAAAGGTAGTTTGTTGATTCATCATGACGGCTTGTTGAGATTTTATTGTATTTTGAATTTCATTCTTAAGATCTCCTTTCAACGAGTTGATTTGATTTTACATGTTCCTTAACATCTGATCATTATTCCTCTTATAACTTGAAAAATCATTTGAAATCTCTTGTTGAACTTGATTATTAGGCACTTGAAACGGTTGGTTTCTGAAATCTTGTTTTGAAATTTGGAGCATGATTATTTTGATTTTGAAAACCTTGATTTCCATGAAAATTATTTCCCTGAAAATTATTCCCTTGAACTTGATTCTGATTAAATATATTTTGATCATTGTTTTGCACCGGAGCAAAACCTGGTGGTGCCATTTGATTACTAACACGGTTTGGAGGGTTAACTTAATTGTAAGTTACCGTAGTCGCACAAAACAATGCCTGATTGTTATCGGTAGCCGGGACAATTTATACCAAGAATGGCACCACCAAAGTAAACGCAAGTTTCTCAAACGCTTTAACCGGCAGCGGGAGTGTCATCTTTATCTGAACAATCTTAAACTTAGGTCGAAAGTTGATCCGCAAGTTATCAATTCTCTCATCCTTTTTACTAGAAAGTAGATTCATCCTAGAAGACTCTTTGATCTATTATGTGAATAACGATCTTTTGATTTATTATCAATTATGTTAAAAGACTCTCTAGTCGTCTTACTCAAAGATTTTCCACCCGCGCGGATTTTAAGGAGTCTTGTTCATTCTGTTTTAAACCGTTATTAAAAGGTTACTTGTGTTAACTTCCGTTAAATCGTGTTGAGGGCAGGCTCTAAGCAACTCCTTAAATCGTTCCCACGCTTCACTAAAAGTCTCTTCAAATTTTTGTGTAAATATGAGAAATTTACATTCTTTAAGTGATTGGTTTCGAAGGAGGAAAAATTGATTCACAAAATTTGTAACGAGATCTCCAAGTCAGATTGAATTTGGTGGTTCTTTCTCGTACCAAGGTTTTAGCAGCTTCCTCGGAGCGGAATATGGATACTATCATAAGCTTAATCCTTCGTTAGGCACATTCTAAATCGTAAAGTCGAGGTACACCTTTGAAACTATTAATATGAGCATGAGGATTTTCACTCTCACGACCGTAAAATGGATTCGCTTGAACCAATTGAAGCAAATACGTCTTAATCTCAAAATGATCCGCATTGATTTCGGTAAAACAATAGCTTCTCCGTACCTTCCGTGGGTGCCTCGTAGTAGTACTTTCATGGTACGTTTGCCATGGTGCAACGATAGTACGAAAGGTCGGGTCTCGACTATGTTTGGGGCACGTCCTTGTTTCGACGTCTCGGAATGGTTACGTTTGAATTATTTTGAAAATTAGAATTTCTAGTGCGTATGCACTAAACAAACAAAAGAATTGGATAAAGAATACGAGAATAGGAATATTTTGATTTTCCGAATAATAAACTACTTAGCGGTACTCTCTTAAGTAAAAATAAAATTTTACAAAAGAGGGTGGCTTTTTCGTTAGTGACACAAACGCGTAAAAAAAAATTTATCTTTGGTTCGGAACTTATGATGGATAATACCTCAATTGAAGGGTATTTATTTGTTGGTGTTCTCTTTTACCAAACTTAGTAATTTTTTTTATATTCACAAATTAACGAGAAGAATCGAAAAAAAAATCCGGAAGAGCAAATATTTTTGTCTTTTTGTTTTTTTTATCTTCTACTTATACTAAAAAGAAAAGAAAAATATTTTTTACTTTTTTAATATTTTTTTATTATTTTTTTATATTTTTGATTTTCTTAAAAGCGTAATGTTATAATAAGAAACACTAGCTAACAAAGAAAATCCGGAGGTCGGGGAGGATTGAACAAATAGAAAGCCATATTATTTAGAGAGAGAAAGAGTAGAGAGAAGATGTGTGTGTCTAGAGAGAGAAAGTCAAGAACACACACACTTTACAAAATGAATCCTCACCCCTCCATGGAAGTATGGAGGGGATATATATGGGTCAAGACTTATCTACTTGACAAATTCTAAGTCCTTTAGTCTTTCCTAATGTAATTTCTATGTAATTCCGATATGTCACCATATTTTAAGGCTAACAATCTTCCCCCAATATGTGGACATATGGAATTACTTACAATGTTCCTATCATGTACAAACAAAAACATAAAAAATGTCTTCCAAAGTGCTTCCAAAGCTGAAGATGTCTTCGAAGTTCTCCTGTTCTTGAAACTTGTACTCCAACTTGGATCTCCGTTGTCTTTACTTGTACAGGAACCATTGTAGTATGCATGAACTGGATTTAACTTCCCACAATTCAGGAGATGTCTAAAAAAAGCTTTCTTCATAGGACTCCTTTTGCGAATTTCTGAATCAGGCTTCCCCCCAAACCAACTTCCCTCTCTTAGAGTTTGAATCTTTGATGTAGCTCACCATCTTTCTACTTGTCATCGACGGTGCAAGCGGAAATTTGTAGAAGTCAAACCACATTAACGACCCACTGCTCTTGTCATTAGGGCTTGGGTGAATATTCTTTTTTGTTTTTTTTCTTTTTTTTTTTATTTGTTTTTAGTTCGGGTACATGCGAGAAACAGCAACAATTCTTCTCACATATGATAATACTTCACTAAACCATATAAGTAAAGTATCTACACTACTTCCCTGGAAGTGGAACGGTAACATCAAGTCAACTACGTCCCGGATGTACACATTTTCCCCCATGATGGTTGGAACTCTCGAAGCATCATGGTGTGTAGTCCATATACGCGAGAAGTTCTTGTCATAAGCACAAATCTTGATTTACAAAAGAATCATTACCATCTTTGACTTCACAAACCGTAGAGGAGTTGAAGCAAGAATCAAGAACACTTGGTATAATCAAGGTCTTGAATGAATGTCATTGAAGAACTTTGAAGATTTTGCTTAGACTGTGAAGTATCGTTGTCTTGAAATGGCACAAAAATACAGTGAGAAGTGTTGATTGCATCTCAACCTTTAAACTCTCTGGCTAACTTACCAACCTCGTATTCTGTCGGCTATTGTTGTAATCACTTGGTGAAGTAAACCCGATATACCTCATAACTTGAAAATGAGAGGAGGATCTTTTTTTTTATACTTTTTTTTTTTTGTTTTTTTTTTTTGTTTTTATTTATTTATTTTTTTTTTTCTTTTATATTTTTACATTTTTTTTTTTTTTTTTTTTGTTTTTTTTTAATTCCCCAAATTTGTTATTATCTGCACTGTTGTTGATTGAAGAACGGTGCAAGATTAGATCTTTACGTACTCTATACCCACTCCGAAAGTATGAGAAGTACAACACCTCTTGAAATTATCCACATCGTCTTCTGCGTGTGACACTGAGTACTACAACGTAACTCCTTTAAGTGATAGTTAACCAGGTCTGCAACCAACCACCCCTGACTGCTGGAACTAGATAATTCAAGTCTCAATCAAATCCGTTGTACGTTCAAGCAAGTCATCAATCGATAGATTGGGTTTAAAGAAAAGGGGTAGAAAAATAGAAGGAAGTCTCGATGATGAAATAAGTAGACGCCTTCGTGAAATTCAACTTCAATCTCAAATGAGGGATACCAAATCAACTTCGTGATTAACATTCATCGTAGTCCGAATCTCTAGCCGTTTGTCGTTTTAGTGAATCTTATTCGGATCTTTTGTAGTGTTATGTATCGTGTTTGTTGTGTTGTTGTTATTAATTAACATTCACGGGATTTTACACGTCTATGATTAAAACCGATAAATGAATTAACGGGATTTTACAAAATCAATAGAAAACCGTGAGTGATTTGATTCGGAATCAGCGGCGAAAAATTCCAAAAAAAACTAAAAAACGTCAATAAATCATAGAAAACGATGTTTTTGGGCTTCGAAAAATCCTTAAACCAGGCTAAAGACTGGTTATATTGCGGTGATCCGTCTCGTTTTTCTCTTCGATTTGAGAGGTCACGGGCCTAAAACGGACTTACGGATCAAAAGTTATGGCTGTTTTACTGAAACCCTTTTCGTCACACAAGTTTTCTAAAAAAAAATTCGTTCGGTCCAAAAAAAATTTTGCTCGTTCGGTCCTTGCATTTTTCCGCTCGTTCGGTTATTGCTAGTTCGATGGTCTTGTTCGGTCCAAAAAGAAAGCTAGTTCGATCCTCTAGTTCGATTGGCTAGTTCGATCCTCTAGTTCGATTGGCTAGTTCGATCCTCTAGTTCGATTGGCTAGTTCGATCCTCTAGTTCGATTGGCTAGTTCGATCCTCTAGTTCGATTGGCTAGTTCGATCCTCTAGTTCGATTGGCTAGTTCGATCCTCTAGTTTAAGCTAGTTCGATCCTTGAGGAGTTTGCTCGTTCGGTCCACACTGAGAATGCACTCGTTCGATCCAAATGAAAAAATGCTCGATCGGTCCAAACAAAGATGAAGCTCGTTCGGCTATCTCTACGAAGCAACTCGTTCGGTCTACACAAGTACTTAGCTCGTTCTTTTCTTCTTTCCGTCCTTGTGTTTGTCTTAGCCACGCAAGAAATGACTATGACGAAACGCTTGTAAGCCAAGGAACAACGCCGAACCAATGAGTTCATAAAAAAAACGAAATCACAAACACAACACACTCGAATACAATACACCCCCGGTTAGCTCTTGATACCAATTGTTATAATAAGAAACACTAGCTAACAAAGAAAATCCGGAGGTCGGGGAGGATTGAACAAATAGAAAGCCATATTATTTAGAGAGAGAAAGAGTAGAGAGAAGATGTGTGTGTCTAGAGAGAGAAAGTCAAGAACACACACACTTTACAAAATGAATCCTCACCCCTCCATGGAAGTATGGAGGGGATATATATGGGTCAAGACTATCCTAACTTGACAATTCTAGTCCTTGTAGTCTTGCCTAATGATTACTAATGTAATTCCGATATGTCACCATATTTTAAGGCTAACACGTAACTTTCGAAGATGAAAGGTTCTCCAAATCACGATCGACAAACTTCAAACGAAAGAATCTTAATCACAAATCCCCGGCAGCGGCGCCAAAAATTTTGATTGCAGTAATTCTATACACGTAAAATAATATAAGTATAGAAAATTACCAAACTACCCTTGAGGACAAAGGAAGAAAGGAAAATTCTCACAAATATATATTATACGTATATTAACCGGGAAGTATGATTCTCGGGTCGTATTTCCCCAACGATTTATGAAATTTGAACCACGTTTGTTGTTCGGACAATGAATTGGAAACAAAGATTGATTTGATTATCTACTTCTACAAATTAAAATAAGCAAATGATAACAATTAAGCACGAAAACAAATAACGGGAAATTAAACTTTAACTAAAAACGCAAAACGGGAACCCTAAACGGCAGTTAAAAACCCTAAATTTCCAAAATTAAACCTAAAATGAATTTTTCTCTTTTAATAGACTCTAATTGACTAAAAAGTAAGTTTAAAGAAAACTAGAACAAAAACGGAATTAAAATGAGCTTAAAAACACGAAAAACGTGAACGGAAACTAATCCCGTTCTTTAAAAAAATCGAAATTTTGCAATTTTAACCCTACGAAAGCAAAACTAATTTTCCTAGAAACTTTACGATAAAAGAAAATTTTCTAAAAAAGATTTATATTTTTTTAATTATTTTTCTATTTTTTATGATTTTTTAAAGTTTTTAACAAAAATAAATGTCTAAAAATACTAAACTAATTATAAAAGTTCTGAAAAAAATATGGAAAATAGCTTGAACTAATACGGACCTAGGAAAAATAAGCTTAGTTACACAGCTTATCGAATAAGCTGTGTAAAAAGCTATAACAGCTTATTAGCTTAAAAAGGGAAAATGTATTCAAGTATTAGATTTTGTAAACTTAGAATGAAAAAGACCCCAGGGCACGATGGTTAGAGGTGTGTGGTGTGTGAGGCGTTTATAAGTGAGGAAGTTGAGGTCCGGGGGATCGAGCCTTGCTCACCCCCGATTTCCATCTTCCCTTTTTTTGAAAACTTATAAAAAAAAAGTTGTAAAATAGATGAAAAGCTAAAACATTTGTAAAAAAAAAAGAAATCTTTTAGAAAATCTAAAATAAATCAAGAAAACAGCTTATTACCTTGACAAAAAAAAAAAAAAATTAAAAAAAAAAAAAAAAAAAGAAAAAAAAAAAACAAAAAAAGACAAAAAAAGAAAAAAAAAAAAAAAAAAAAAACAAAAACAAAAAAGAGAAAAAAAAAAAAAAAAAAATAAAAAAAAAATAAAAAGGAACTCACTTATAGGTTTTGGCTTTTTGCCTTAAAAAATTTAAACAAAACAATAAAAAGGAATAGCTAAACTAAAACAAAAATAAGCTAAGGCTATCTATAACTAATCTAATAAGCAGGTCTAAGCTAGAAACAAGTAAAAGAAATAAGCCATAAGCTGTAAAACTTAATAAGCACTCAATAAAAACTTTAAACCAAACAGTCTCTTCACTTCTCTTTGGAAGTTGTCGACGATGACTTGAGTTCGTTGGCAATGTTCACAAAACATTTCATGAGTAAGCATGGGAAAAGGATTGTTGGGTCCTAGTGGCGGAAGTGGTGGGACGTTAGAAGGTAGATTTGGTGAACATTGCGGTGGAAATGGTGGGATAGGTGGTTCCATGTTCGGAGTGGGAGAGGGAAAAGATGAATCAATGGGTGGAATGGGAGGTGGTTCGTTAGCTAGACGCTCAATGGTGTCAAATGATGGACGAGGAGGTGGAGGATTGGTTGTTGCGGGTGGAAGATCCTCGAGAGAGTTGAGAAAAGCTTGAGGAGAGGTAGGCGGAGTAGAGAACAATAGTTCAATTGGGTCAAGATTGATAGCTAGAGGGGATGTGAGTTTTGAAGGTTGAGTCGGTGCCGGAGGTGGCGAAGATAATGGTGGAGGTGTTGACTTAGGAGTAAGCAAGAGATTGTCATTGTTGCTAGTTGGTGATACATGTGGAATAGAAGTTTGGGAAGTTGGGGTAGTTGGTGGAGGTCCCGATACATAGTCCGATGGAGGTGAGAGAGGTTGGTAGGGAGGTGATGATGTCCTCGGATTGTTGAAGCAACAAGGTCTAACGCTTATTCGAGCGGTCCTTTTTAGGTTAGTTTTGTTATCTTTAGGCATTTTTGGAGAAGAATGATGGTGAAGAAAAATGCAAGAATCAAGTCCTATTTATAGAAGGAAGTTTGAGGTGATTTTAATGCATTACTTGTTGGTTTAGATATAAAACAATGATTAGAATATTCCCTAGGTCAACTTCTATTATTAGGAGTTGATTGATGTGTCAAGGAGGGGAAATTTGAAAAGGATTTTGTAAAATTCGTATTATTTTTTTTTTAAATTATACTGTTCAGGCGAATCTGCCGGTGCTATTCGACGAAGGGCACCGGCTTGAAAGACGAATGGCACCGTCGACCTGAAAAATTTTGAAGAATAATTTTTCATGATATGTTAAAGGTGCGGTTTTTCTCGACTCAGAAGTAAAAAATTAGTTTTACAAGAAAAATCCTAAGCCTCCTTTTAATATAGCTACAATTGAACGTGTTTCAAACGACATATTGACCATGTGTTTCGTTGAATACATTCAAGTAGCATAGAAAAAAATTTATTTGTATTAATCAATAGAAAATGTTTTGACTCAAAAAGAATTTGTTGAGATTAAGTGTTTGGTTCCATGAGGCCAAGTCCTAGTCTGAGAAGATTGAAAGGTTCTCTTTTAAGAGGTTTGGTTAAGATGTTGGCAATGTTATCTTCGGAGTTGACTTTCTCTATAGTGATATTTCCTTTTTGGACATTGTCACAAAGGAAGTGGTGACGAATTTCGAATTTCTAGTATGTTTTTGTATGCTAGCTAGCACTCCACTGTACATAAACCCAACTACCCAATCACCAAATAATATCACCTACCCGGTGAAACTCCACACACACAAAACCCCAACGAACCCCCACCACAATATACCACCTCCTGTGCATGATGCAAGGCTTAAAATACGGCAAGACAATACAGCTTTCGGTGGTAAGAGATGGGCCAAGTGTTGGGAATTCTGGAGTTACTACTGCGCTAGTAGACTATCTTTACTACTTGGCTTTATTTCAAGAATGATACAACTACTTAAAGCCAACAGCCTCCACCGGCCAACCTATCCAAAGACCTTCTATAAGACCACTAACGTACCATAACGTAACACTAATACCAGTATTTCCCAAAACCCCCATCACTTCTAACAAATACCAATCTCCAACTAAACAACTGCCATCACTACACCTCCTAACTACCATTATCAACATTATCACATACCGCAATCTCAACACAAGCGTACCAACTCACATCCACGAACACAACACTCTCCACAATAACCTCAGAATAATTCATTATCTATACCTATGTATAATAACACAACCCAACGCATACCATCATCCATTACCATCCTAATATCTTCTCATATCATTTCACCTAAAAAAATTTCAAAATCCAAATAATTCCCTTTGGTCTCCTTCTAAAAGTCACATCAATTTCATCTCTCATTCCCCCAACAATCTCACCACACACCAACCCCCTACCTATTACATAATCCATCAAATAACCCCTATTACCTAAACACAATACCCCCCACAACACACACACACCACTTAAAACACCTTCAATAAAAACAAACAGCAGTCCACCACAAACATCCCATTAATTTTATGTCCCCTACCCACACCCACCTTCCCTACATCAAAAAAACTCACAACAATCCCTCCAAACACACTCAAACTTCATTTTGGACACATAAAAGTTCATTGTGAAGCTCTCTACAAGGAGAACGCAAACTTACAAACTATTACTTATATATATGACACATACATATAAATAGAGTTGAGATCCCTAAAGACCCCCACATTGTCATAGATCCAATGAAACCATCCAAGCCATCCATCTATGATTGATTCAAGGGTCTAGATTTTACCCCTCTTTAACACTAAAGGGGTATTTGTGTCACATATTTAAACTTAAAAAACACACATTCTAACTTTTTGTAAAACAAAAAAAACCACAGACCTCCAATCCCCTCGTCGGCGACCAATCCAACAAACCTTTTTCGGCGAACTCTACCAACAAAAATGACGGCCTCGTCGACGAGCAGCCTTCTTCCGGTGAACTTGCCGACTACCAACCTTCCTCCGGCGACGACTACTAACCTTCCTCCGGCGACCTCCACGACTACCAACCTTCCTCCGGCAACCTCCACCACCAGTCACCTTCTTTTAGCGACCTCCATGACCAGTCACCTTCCTCCGGCGACCTCCTCGACCAGTCACCTTCTTCCGTCGACATCCACGGCTAGGGCTTGTAATATAAATGAAGCAGATTTGTTTGTTGTTCCGGTTGTTGGAGAAGAAAATCTTCTTATAGAGGCTGAAATAGAAGAACTGGATGATGTTACTATGAATGAAGATGTAGAAGCCAATGTCATTCTAGAACCAGGTAAATCATATATGATTCTGTGTAAAAAAAATGTTTTTTGATGAATGTGATGTGTTTGTTATATGAGTATTGTGTTTGTTAAATGATTCTGAGTATTCTAAATATTTAGGAAAATCATATATGAGTCATGTGAATCATACATGATTCATGTTGAATCATATATGATTCATACTGAATCATATATGATTCATGCATATATTTGAATCATATATCATTAATAGTAAATGTACCTAACACAAAATCATATATGATTCTGTAACAGTTAAAATCAATACACCAAGACCAAGTTTATACCTTCACAATGAGACACCCGGAGGAACGACATATTGGGAACCAAATGTTGATGAGCCGTACTTACCTCTTGAGGGGAAACGTTTTGATACGATAGAGGAATGTGTTGAGTTTTATAGTGTTTATGCTGAAAAAGGAGGTTTTGAAGTTAAAAAATCGGCACAAAAGAAAACTAAAAGTGGTATGGTTAAATCAAAGTATGTCATGTGTAACAGGGAAGGGGTTCCAAAGGAGATAAACATTAACACATTGGATCCTCAAAACAGTGATAAACAAATTAGGAATACGAGATATCGTATAACAGGTTGTATGGCACGAATAAAGGTTGATTTGGATCATGTTTCGGGAAAGTATGAAATAACTAAGTTTGTTGCTAAGCACAACCATCAATTGCTTCCAAAAGAGTATAAGCATCTAACAAAGAAACAAAGAAAGATGCCTCAAGCCGAAAAAATGTTTGTTGTGAGAGCTTCAACAATGAGACTTGGTTTGAAATACCATGTGATTAAAATTTGACTTGAAAATTCTATGGGGAGAAAATTGTTACAGCATGAGTTATGTGGAACTATTTCTTTTTGCTCCCCCCTCAATTTCACACATATTACACCAATTGAGAGAATAAAATTATGACTTTGTAAATTCCATGTAAAATTGAGTTTGAGCAACTTGTATATGTTTTAACAAAATGATTGTTTAAATATTATTAACATTTTAACATTTTTTCATTTGTTTAAACATTTTTGAAATGTTTTAGACACACAATATAGACATGTGAGTATGTGCCTAAACGCATTAAAATTTGGTTTTAAAAGCTCCCCTTCAAAAATTAATTCACTTATAAAAAATGATTCGACTTTTAAAAGATACATGAGGAGGGAGTGTCGAACACACAATTTTGAAAGATTTTGAAGAACCTTTTGAGAAATTCTTGAAAAATTATGTTCAACGTGTTTTAAAAAAACCAATGTTACTTGAGCTCGAAAGACGTTGAATGTATTTTGAATTGACTTTTTGTGTCAGCTCAAGTCCGAGAAGTTGTTATCTTCTCGTTGTGAGGATAAATGTACATGATTGCACACTTTCCTTTATTTAAAGATCGGGTTGTTATCTGTCATATAATAACAAGCCATAAAGAAAAAATAGAAATGACATGTTTTAAAAGCATTTGAAACTCTTGCTCGAACTTCATTTACATGCCCGTGTGGATGTTAATCAACATTTATAGGTACGTAAATGTTATCGATTTCAAGAAACATGTCGAGAAGATTCTTTTTGGAAAATTTTGATTTTTCTGATTTTGTATTTTGTTTTTGAAATTTTATATATATTTTTTTGTATTTTTCTTTTTTTCTCAAAAATATTTACATGTTTTCCTCAGCATTGACATATGTTGGTGGATTAATCGGTTCCGATGTAGGGTGAATATTCGCTGTAGGTTGTGTGTCATGTTGTTGAAGATTATCAGAGAGAGCGGAAGACTTTGACACACTTCGATTTCCTATATTGAAGTATTCTCCGTACATATGATAGAATAGTAATTCCAACTCTTATTGTGATGTAGCTGTCTTGTCTGCTGGAGGAACAACTTTTGGAACCAGCTTTGAACTGGACGGTTCATTGTTGTGGTCGTTAATTCTGAGTTCTGAACTGTTATGATCATAAGTCATTGCTTGTTTATCAGATTTGAATTCCTTGAACCCCTGGTTTTTGAGATATCAATCTTTTCAGCAGCCAAACTCTGAGATTAAAAGATGTACCTGCACTTAAGTTAAGAGTACCTACACTGACATTAAAAGTTTGTTCGCATTCATATGTGTTAGTGATATCCTCATTTGAACCATTTGGGGGTTTACTGTCAACCTTGGTTGTGCTAGAGTCGAATATCTTTCCTGTAGGAATCCACCTAAGACCAACAGTTTTGAAAATTTTACCCGTTGGTTTCCACCTAAGACAAGATCTAGGAGTCATTGTTTTCTCATGCACAACGAAAGTCTTTTTTATTGAAAACATATGTCCTTTTGGGATCTGTCTTTCTAGTTTCTTTGCAATACTTATTTGCTCTACGGGTTTGTTTTTGTTCGTTGTCTTATTGAATGGAACCTTAGTACGTGAGTTGACCTCATTCAGGAATTTCTTTACACGGGTATCATGATTTGCATTAAAGACACATTTCTAACATGTCGAGCAAACAAAATGTGTGTAGTCAGAAAAATTTCTAGAATTCTTAGAGTGTTCTGCTATGGGCACAGTCTTTGTCGCTACAAAACTATTCTTGGATGCAGGCCAATTCCTAGATGTTTGAGTATTGCTCCTAGGTTTTGGTTTGCAATCATTAGTTGTGCTTTGTAATTTAGCAGAAGGCATCACACTAGGTCTTGAATTCCTATCGATTTCTTGTGTCTTTTTCTTAGCTTCCTCTAGGTAGTGATTATGAACCATGTCATTTGAGCTATACCTAGATGAGCTAGGTGCAATCATGTGATGAGGTTTTGCAAAGGCAGATTCTCTTTCCCTAGGAAAATAATGTGTAGTGACTGGTTTTGGCAAATCGTTGTTCACATCAACTTGGGAGGCAAACCGTGGTTTTGAAATTCTAGGTCGTTCAAACTTAAAGGCAGTCGGTTGTCTAACAACTGATTGGTTTCTTAGTGATTGTAAAACCGGTTTCCCTTAGATTGATGATTTTGTAAACTTAGTATTCAAACTATTTCCTGTTAATTTTCTTAACTCATTTTTTAATGCTGCAATTGCAAATCCTTTTTCTTGAAGTTGAGCTTTGAACTTAGCATTTTAAGCAGTCAAAGACGTTGTGTGTTCTATAGTCTTAGCTCTCGTTGTCTTGATAGAATCAGACAGTTCTTTGTAATGCCTTTTCAAAGTCTCATTTTCCTTAAGTAATTTAGCCATTTTATGTTCCAATTCGATGTTTATGGTTTCAATTACATCTATGTCATGTTTAACCTTGGCTTCATTACTTTTTACTTTCGAAAATTGACCATGTTGCCCTTCTTTTAAAGCTTGATTTTGATATTTAAGTTCAAGATTAACACAATGTGCTTCGATTCTTAAAAAATCTTTTTGAAATTGGGCAACAGTCTTTTGAGACAAATATTTTCAGATTCGAGAGATTGATATGAGTGTTCAGGTTTCTGGTTATCAGTTAATATAGCAGGCAAAGGACATGTGTCATGACATTGTTCAGCATTCTGGTCAACCTCTCCTTCATTATTGAATTCAGGTTGCTCAGTATGTTGTTATCCTGTAGCAAGTACATTATGATCAGCAATCAATTGTACCTCAGCCATTGGCTCTTCATCATATATGGGTCTGATATCTGCATCATCAGCATGTGCATCATTCCCTGATCTGCTGCTTGTATCCTGCTCTACTGATTTTGTCCCACTACTTGCTGTGTTAACCAAACTAGCATCCAATCCTTTACACGTATCAACATTTCCCTCTGTTGTCTGCATCTGTCTTTCATTCACCCTGGTGTCATACTCTCTTTTATGCAGTGCTCTTTTATCAATCGACTTTTTAACATATTTCATGTGTTGGACTAGTGTATCACGGAATTCTCGAATCTCGAGTTGAGTGTATTGTAGAAAGTAGTTGCGTGTCATTACAACATATTCATCATCTAAATAAATCCATGACTTGATGAACATCTGAAACTGTATCTCGAGTACTTTAAAAGAAGTCATGGATCCAATCTCTTGAAATTCTTCGTTGTCAAGTTTCTTTTCAAGTTGATCCATGTTTAGGAACATTGTGCCTGTGAAAGTCTCTACATCTTGATCAAAGAGTGTCGCAAATGCGCGTTTGAATCCACACTCGGTTCGATTTCCTTTTAAGTCGTTGTTTGAAAGAAACTTGAGGTGTGAATGAAGTTGTCGAAAAGATACCATGCAACTCTTTTTTGCTTTGTCTTGAATTTGTTGCATTTGTTGTTCTTCTGAATTAGAACACGAAGATAAAATATCTTTCGTTTCCATTTTACCGTGAATTGTGAAGTGAAAATGATTTGTAAGATCTTAAGCAGGTAAAGTGATTGTTGTTGTGGATTGAATTCAATTAACGTTCACGGGATTTTACAAATCTATGATTTAAACCGAGAAAAGAAATGGAATCTTTTGCGGGATTTTACAAAATCAAGAAGAAACCGTGAAACAATGATTAATTGTTGTTGAAATTGAAGTACGTGAGCTTTTGTAAAGATTAATGAGCTTAAAACGACGAATGGTGCATAAACTTTTAACTTAAAATGAGTACTGGTTGATTAAAACTCAAATAAAGACTAACGGTGCAAGCACGATTCACTTTGGAGGACTAACGGTTGATTTATAACTTGTAAGGACTAACGGTGTTACTTTATTTCAACAAGGAGGGTTAATAATCAAAGAAAGGATGAACTTTTAAATTATCAAAAGGTTCAAGGACTGCATGTGTCAAAGTGTAATTTTAGTTTAATAAATAAAAAATTTCCCACCATTTTCATTTCTTCATCGTTTTGAAATTTAGAAAATGTAAACGTTTCTATTTCTTTGCTCGCGAGATGGTACGTTTATCGTCGGTAGAAAATAAATATACCACGTCGATCGAAAAAGGATCACGATCACAATGGTATAGGTTATAAGTCCCGTAGTTAACCGACACTCGAAACCGAAAAACCCGAATTAACTTAAAACGTGTAAAGTTCGATTCTATTGAGTTGCTAATTGGTTGTCCTTGGAAAGATGCTAGTCCGGTTAATAGAAAAGGCTGCGAGTCCGGTTGATAGAACTAGCTGCGAATCCGGTGAGGCTTGTAAACTGCGAGTTCGGTTAAGCTTGTAAACTGCAAATCCAGTTAAACTTGACTTGCTGCGTATCCGGTTATGCTTGTAACCTGCGTATCCGGTGAACCTTGAACCTGCGTATCCGGTTGAACTTGAAGCTGCGTATCCGGTGCACTTTGAACCTGCGTATCCGGTTGAACTTGAAGCTGCGTATCCGGTGCACTTTGAACCTGCGTATCCGGTTGAACTTGAACCTGCGTATCCGGTTGAACTTGAAGCTGCGTATCCGGTGCACTTCAAAGTGTACTAACGTCCTTGTGTCCTTGGTTTTGTCTTCTTGAGAAACCAACAAAAAAACCAACGTCCTTGTTTCCTTAAAACTTGGATCTTGGTCTCCCTTTGTTTTTTTCAACCGTGTACAAACAAAACAATAAGCCACCCAAAATAAGCTTGAATAAGCTCTTGAACAAGCTGTTTTTAACACAAAATAAGCTACGAAAAAGGACTATAATAAGCTTGAACAAGAAATAAGCTTAAAACCTAAAGAAAATTAACAAGCCGTAATAAGCCACAAATATGACACCAAAAAGAAACTACTAAGCCACGAAAAATAAGCCATAAAATAGGCTGTTTGAAGCAACTTATAAGCTACAAAAACTTTATAAGCTAGAAACCGAAAATGAAGAGAAAAAGAGGGCGTGCCTTACAAGCTTTCACGATGGTTTGAATAACTAATTATCTTTGTGAAAAGCAGTTAAAGAAATAAAGTAAGGTGTGACTTTGAAATAAGAGACACGTGATGTTTAGTTATGAAATACAAGGAACAGTTATCAACTTATCATGTAAGTTTGAAATTTGCACTCTCAAAAACAAAAAAAAACAAGAAACGTCATTTGTAGCCCAAATTAAGCCCAAAAAGTATTGTGACACGAAACAAAGATTTGAGCCCTTTCTTGAAACAGTAGGTAACTAAGAAAGAAAATTAAGCCGAAATCACTAAACCACAAATTAAAACCCACGAGTGATACCAAATGTAGAAACCAAGATTATCACTTTCACTTCACCATGATGAACAAGAAAATAAGATGAGAAAAAAATAAAGAAAATTAGAGAGATGTTTAGAGAGAGAAAGTAGAGAGAAGAAAAAAAATGGTTGAATTCTAGCAAATGTGGAATGATACAAATGAGAACCAACACCCTCTCCACACTTGGAGAGGGGTATTTATACTTGCATATGGCCGGCCTATTAAGGATTTAGTTGGGTCGTATGTTTTGTTCTTGGGCCGGGCTCGGGATTATAATGGACCTTAGTCCGAAACTAGTACAAGATTAGATTATGTTCACGAGCCCGTTTACCTTTCTAACCTATTACAACATAAATGAGATAAAGACCGAGATTAATAATATAATTTGAGGCTAACACACACACACACACACACACTTACTTCTAAGGAGGGGTGAGGCTTCATTGTGTGTGTATGTATTATTTCTCTTTCTAAGCTAATACATGCACATGTTTCCTACATCTCCCTACTCTCTCTCTCTCTATAATGGCTAAGTACTTACTTAAGGCTCTCCGACCTCCGAATCTTATTTCTAAGTGAAGTTTTACACCTAACAGTTTGGCATGTCGAAGACTTTAGTTTGGTTTTTTTATTTATTAAGCATCACTTGAGGTTAATGTGGTACTCCAACCACATTCCATTGTACTTAATTGTTTGGTTTTAATATATTTTACCAGGGTAACCCTTTACCTAAAAAAGACTGAATTGCCTATACCGGCCAAATCACTATCATATGTTTGATGCACTCGATCAAGCACTTTTTGTCTTGCACCTTTTTTTGTAAATTATCAAGTTATTCATAAATATCACAAGTCAAAAAACCAAAACAACCAAATCACGCATATAAATCTACATAACATATGGATCTTATTTTCTTTGATCGATTCCCATTGTCATTTATGTATCATAATGGCTAGAAAACATGATATAATTTAAGCTATCCAGTATTTGCCATGCTACAATAATGTGACAAAGATGTGAACAACCTGGAAGTCGACCATGAGGGCGAACCAAGTGCAACGTAAAATCACCATCCCTTTTACAAACTCATAACGATGCAATTATAAACACTATTTTCCTGGAAAGAATAATAGTTATACTAAACTATAAAAAGTAAAGAATTCCAGATACTTATCTTACAACGAATTTCCATGCCTGGTTAGTAACTGCATTCAAACTTTCTGTATGCTCGATTGGCTATCGCATTGGCCATAAAGGAGGCTCAGACATGTATGAATGTATCAATTACCCGCCATGGATACTAAGTTTAGAAAACCGCCTTGCAGCATATCAGATTCAGTTGTGAGACAACCGACCGCGTTTAAATCTGAAAGACCTCTATTTTCAAAATCATGGTTTGCCTACCAAGTTGTTGAGAAAAATGATTTGACCAAACTAGTCATTCTACATTCTTTTCCTAAGGAAAAAGAACCGGTTTTTTAATACTCAAACGTGATTGCACTTCGCTTATCTAGGAATAGCTCACCGAATGTGTCAACAAAGACCTTAAAAGAGTCTTTTGGTTTACATGACATGGTTCACAATTTCTATCTAGATGAAGCTAGGAAAAGGAACAGGCTCAAAAAGACATAATTTTTACTTCAAAACATGGTGTGATGCCCTCTGCTAGATTACAATATACTGCTGATGTGCCAAAATGGAATGTCAGATTTTACATTTATAAAACCTATACTACCTAGACTATTCCTACACACTAAAGAGTAGTGTACCCTATCATGTAGTAGTGTAGTGATTGATAAGTACGGGTGTCGACCCTAAGAACGGTGTGTACTCTCTAGTTGTCTAATTGAAATGGCAATCTACCTATGAAAGCAATGAAATGACACGTTGTGCATTAGATGATCATGTTTAAGAAACCTAAAGTAACTAAAACAAATGATACAATGGAAATCAACTAAGAGGGATGAACGCATTTACTTGGTCAATATCCCTATGTCCCTTAATCATAATCCCACATGTAATGTTTAATTCTTTTTTTAATTAGTGGTTCTAATATCATTAGGTTCGATTTGTAGTCGCAACCTAACCTATAATTCCTATGATCTCAACCTCGTTGTTCACGGAAGTTGGGCATCTAGTTCATAGTCATTAAACCTCCAACTATCATAAATACTTATCTAATGTTAACAATCCCACTTTTTGACATTTAAACGCACTATTAGGCCCCAATTAACAAAAGGTTTACCCGAGCTTTTTAAGTACCTTATATAATGCAGGCAGTAGGGGTGAAAACGAGCCGAGTCGCTCGTGAAAAGCTCGGGATCGGATCGGCAAAAAGCTCGAACGAGCCGAGCCTAACACTACTAGAAAGTTGACTTTCAGTGACAGATTTTCCGACGGACAAATTTTCGTCGCTAATTACCGACGATATTTTGTCAGATTACCAACGGATGTTACACTAAATTCTTTTCCTACCGACCTCTGACAAATTTCCGAGAGACAAGATTTTCGTCGAAAATTCGCCGGTAATTTACTTAACCTACCGACAGCTTTCCGAC
>BQNB010065612.1:3219-5719 GCA_026074375.1 Tanacetum coccineum
AAAACTGCATAATTTTAGCGTGTCTTGACTAACTTAAAAACCTTACTTGATGACCTTTATAAATTATACCAAAAATCATCAATGTTCCTTTATGTGTTATTTAACTACCATTGGATTACCAAAAGCCATTTACATGCACAAGTACTCCTAAGAAAATCAAACTTCAAAACAGTCCCAATTCGGATCTGATTGCACACCAAAATATATCACTCTAACTACCATACTTAGGCATGCTTTCAGAGGCTAATTTTTTCAGTATTATCCATAGACATATGGAACTTAACTACTGTATAAGGGCTAAGCTTAATTTGAATTTTAAGTTATGGTTTTACCCTCCTAAACATGATCTAAATCTGACCCGTATTTACTATTTTGACAAATTTTAGTGTAACCAACATTTGAATGACTTCCCGACATTAAAAACTTTTGAGGCCAGATTTTCTGGAAAGTACATTCAATGAGCCACTGTTTAGAGTTCAGAAACACTTAAAAACCTATTACCATCATGGAGATATTCACTCGTGAACACGGCCCTAAATTCTGCTCACTCTAATCAAATAGTTAACGCAAAATCTAACTAACCCCCTAACAAGAATCATGACCCAAATCAAGCCCTAATCATTCTAACATCATTCAAATTATTAAATATCTAATTTTATGAAACCCAGAATCCATCAATAATTTTGTTACATGAAGCATTATTTAAAACTAGGGTGTACACACATACCCTTGATATTAACATCTAAACCACAAACTCTTGAATGTTACTTGGATCCACAATTGACAAATCAACTTCATAGGTTTAGGAGGCTGAAATCATACGGTAAAAAGGGCGGGGGAAGAAAAGAATAGGCCAAGTTTGGTTTTATATCTATATCTTACAAGTCCTATCCCAACTCAAATAAGTTTAGTAAAAAAAATTTCTTTTTTTAAACCCAAAACCGGACGCACCCTATAATATTTATATTATATATATATTTTTTATTAAATTATTAATTAATTAATTTACTTCATTTCTTTAAGTTTTTATAAAAACCTAAGCTAGTTTGGTTAAACCTCTTTACTTAAACACTACTTACTAAGCTTTCTAAAAATAACTTTTCATTTCACATCTCACTTTCTAATTAAAGAAAGTCAACCTACGAACTTTCATATTTTTACTCACATGCGTCTTTCTAATAACTCACCACTTCTTATAAACGCTAACTTTTTAAAAAAAAAAACCCCTCTAAAAAGAAAAGTTACGTAGCAATGCATGGCATACACGTCATTTCATGTCCATTCTCACCACACATGAACACATGGAATACTTACACCCAAACTCCATATTGCACACAAAATAAGATAATCATTTACCTCTAAAATGACATCATGCACATATGTAAACTACTTCAACATACATATAGAACACATAGCACACAAAAAAACATATAAAATGGACACTTAGCCATTTCTAAAGGTATAAACAACCTGCTCAAATACACGATTGTCCACAATGCACTGTGGGAAGTCATAGAGAATGGTGCAACCTTGCCAAAAATAACAGTTGTGGAAGGTGTTGACAAAGGATGCTATTACATTTGCTAAAGATAAATGCTCAAAGAAACTAGAAGTGAAGGCTAGAAAGTACTTTAATGATGGCATTCCCCAATGAACATCAGTTAAAGTTTTAACTCTATAAAGGGATAACTAAGACCGATGCCTAGGAAGCTGTAAAAAGAGATTTGGTGGGAAGCAACTACTAAAAAAGACCTCAAAGAAATCTCCTTAAAAGCCAGCAATAATGAAAATTGCACTACTCTAAGAGCTCAGATTATGCTTGATCCAACCTTGATAGGCTTCATAGCTTGGAGTCAGTTGGAGCATTTGGATGCAAAGATTTCAACACGAAGATATTAACAAAAGTATTAAGAAGTTTGTCACCTGAGTGGAACACACATGTTGTTGTGTGGAGGAATAAAGCTGAGTTAGAAACAATGAGCATGGATGATCTCTATAACAACCTCAAGGTGTATGAACCAGAAGTCCAAAGGGATGTCTAGCTCAAGTTTAAAAAGAAAGAAATAATAAAGAAAGAAGAAAAAGAAATAAACAAAAAAAATAAGTAAAAAAAGAAAAAAAGAGAAAAAAAAAGAGACAAAAGAGAAGAAAGGAAAGAAAAGGAAATAAAAAAGAGAAAGAAAAAAAACAAAAATTAAAAGAAAAAAAAGAAAAAAAAGAAAAAGAGAAAAAAAGTAAAAAAAAAGAAAAAGAAAAAGAAAAAAAAGAAAAAAAGAAAGGAAGAAAGAAAAAAAGGATAAGAAAGAAAAAAAAAAGGAAAAAAAGAAAAAAAAAAGAAAAAAAGAAAAAATAAGAAAAAGAAAGAGAAAAAAGGAGAGAAAGGCAAAAAAAGAAAAAAAAAAGAAAAAAAAAAAAAAAAAAAAGGAAAAAATAATAAAAAAAAAAAAAAATCAAAGAAAAAAGAAGAAAAAGAAAAAAAAAAAAAAAAAAAATAAGAAGA
>BQNB010065612.1:10719-15004 GCA_026074375.1 Tanacetum coccineum
GGTGAATCATCAAAACTTTGCTAAAAAGACTCACCCATGTGCTAAAAAGAACATGATTCCAAGAGCAGTACTAATGAAGTCTGGCTTAGTATCAATTAATACTGCTAGACAAAATAATTTTAAAACAGTAGTATTGGTTAGTACTGCTAGACATGTTAATGCTGCTCACTCAAAAACAACAGTAAATGCTGCTAGACCAATGTCAAATTCTTCTAAAACAACACATTCAACTGTTAAGATGCCCATTCATAAGAACACAGCATTTAAAAACAGTAATATTAATCAAAGGGTTAATACTGTCAGGGATAAAAAAAATTAATATTGCTAGTCCAAAAGCAGTAGTTAATGTTGTTCAAGGAAATAATCCTAATGCTGTTAAGGCCTCAGCTTGTTGGGTTTAAAAACCAAAGCATAAAGTTTTAGACCATGTTTCTAAACACAACAGTGCATCAATCATCCTAAAGAAGTTTGATTATGTTGATGCACAAGGCAGATCCAAGTCAGTGATGGCTTGGGTCTCCAAAAGAAACTGATTTTCTTACCTAATGTGCAGGGCAATCCACAAATGGATAGACAAGATCCAAAAGAAGTAATTGATAGTAAGATTACTAAGGCATATGACAAATAACATGTCCTATCTTATAGACTATGAAGAGATAAATGGAGGATATGTTGCTTTTGAAGGGAACCCCAAAGGAGGGAAAATCACAGGAAAAGGTACCATTAAAACTGGTAATCTAGATTTTAAAAATATGTTTTTTGTGAGAGAGTTAAATTTTAATCTCTTTAGTGTCTCACAAATGTGTGATAAAAAGAATAGTGTTCTTTTTAATGACACTGAATGTATTGTATTTATCTCCAAAACTTTAAGTTTAATTAATGAAAAGTCAAGTTTACTTTAGAAGTTCTTTAGAAAGAACAATATGTATAGTGTTGATTTAAAGAACATTGTTCCTAAAGGAGGTTTAACTTACCCTTTTGCAAAAGCCACATCTGATGAATCTAAACTTTGGCATAGAAGGCTAGGTCACTTAAATTTTAAAACTATGAATAAATTGGTTAAGGGAAATCTTGTAAGAGGTTTACCTTCTAAACTTTTTGAAAATGATCAAACCTGTGTTGCTTGTCAAAAAGGAAAGCAGCATAGAGCCTCTTGTAAGTCTAAAACAGAGAACTCAATCAGTCTTCCTTTACATTTGTTGCATATGGACTTGTTTGGTCCAACATTTGTAAAAAGCCTTATGAAGAAAATGTATTGCCTAGTTGTCACAGATAATTACAGTAGCTTTACATGGGTTTTCTTTCTAGCTACTAAGGATGAGACTAGTGGCATTCTTAAGTCCTTTATAACTGGGATAGAATATCTAGTAGATCACAAGATTAAGGTGATTAGATGTGATAATGGGACTGAGTTCAAGAATAGAGAAATGAGTCAGTTTTGTAAAAACAAGGGTATTTTGAGACAATTTAGTGTAGCTAGAACTCCTCAACAAAATAGAGTTGCTGAGAGAAGAAATAGGACACTAATTGAGGCTGCTAGGACTATGCTAACTGATTCTAAGTTGCCAACTACTTTTTGGGCAGAAGTAGTTAATACTGCTTGCTATGTGCAAAATAGAGTGTTAGTAGTTAAGCCTCATAACAAGACCCCATGTGAACTTTTTCATGGTAGAACACCAACTTTAAGTTTTATGAGACCATTTGGGTATCCTGTTACCTTTCTCAATACCATAGATCACTTAGGCAAATTTGATGGTAAGGCTGATGAAGGTTTCTTTGTTGGATACTTTTTGAATAGTAAAGCCTTTAGAGTGTTCAATTGTAGAACAAGGATAGTGGAAGAAAACTTGCATATTAGGTTTAGTGGAAATACACCTAATGTTGTAGGTAGTGGACCAGATTGGCTATTTGATATTGATGCACTAACAAGAACAATCAATATGGAGCCAATGATGGAGGTACACATGTCAAATGGTTTGTAGGTACGAAAAGAAGTGATAATGCGGGTCAAGCTAGAAAGGAGACAGAACCTGTCAAAGATTACATTTTGCTACCATTATGGACTGTTGATTCCGCTATATGTTTCCCCAATCCAAAGAGTATCTCAAGATGATGAATCTACACCTTCAAGTGATGATGAAAGCAGGTTGATGAAGATTTCAAGAAACGAACATGAATGTAATGTCAAAGAGAAGGAAGATAATGTTAAAGACCACTAACAATTTTAAATGATACTGGGCACAAGTAAGGTTAATGTATGTTGGTGTAAAAACAAGCATTGAACTTCCATATTGATCCAAATATGCAGGCTTGGAAAGATATAGCATATTTGACTTTCAAGAGTTGATGAAGATGATGATGCCAGGCTGACAAGAACCATTTAGATACAACATCCCAAGTCAGTCCTAATCCCCACTACAAGAATACATAAAGATCATCCTCATTGATCAAGTGGATTGGAGATTGCAATCACTACACAAACAAAAAGACGTCAAAATAATTTGAAGGAACATGGGTTTGTTAGTACCTATATTTAAACAAAAGACAAATCATAAAAGACCTTCAAAACCCATGCTTGTTTGCTTATTTTTATCATAGGTAGAACCCAAAAAGGTAATATCATGCAATTGATATGATCCATGTTGGATAGAGGCATGCAGGAAGAAGCTTCTACAATTCAAATTACCAGAAGTTTGGACTCTAAGTGGATTACCAAATGACAAAGGGCTATAGTCTCTAACTGGATTTACAAGGAAGAAAAAAGGATAAAGTGGGAATTTGTGATAAGAAATAAAGCAAGATTAGTTGCTCAAGGGTACACACAAGAAGAAGGGATTGGCTATGGATGAAGTCTTTTCCCATGTTGCAAGAATTGAAGCAATTAGACTATATTTATAGCTTATGCTTCATTTAAAGATTTTGTGGTGCATCAAATGGATGTAAAAAGTGCTTTTCTCTATGGGAAGATTGAAGAAGAGGTGTAATAGTTATGTCAACCACCAGGATTTGAAGATCCAGACTTTCCTGATAGAGTATACAAGGTTGAAAAAGCACTATAGGGACTATTCCAAGCGCCAAGAGCCTTTGGTAATAAACCTTTCAACAATATCTGTTGGACAATGGGTTTCAAAGAGGGAAAATTAACAAGACCTTATTCATCAAAAGGCACAAAGGTGATATTTTGCTGGTCCAAGTTTATGTGGATGATATCATCTTTGGTTCAACAAAGAAAGAGCTATGCAATGCATTTGAGAAGTTGATGCATGAGAAATTTCAGATGAGTTCTATGGGAGAACTTACATTCTTCTTGGGATTACAAGTGTAACAGAAGAAGGATGGCATATTCATTAGTTAGGATAAATATGTTGATGAAATTTTAAAGAAATTTAGGTTTACAGAAGTCAAGACTGCAAGCGCACCAATGGAAACTTAAAAGCCTCTGCTCAAGGATGAAAATGGTGAAGACGTGGATGTTCATATGTATATGTCAATGATTGGTTCATTGATGTATCTTACATCTTCAAGACCTGACATCATGTTTGCAGTGTGTGCCTGTGCTAGATACCAAGTCAATCCAAAGGTTTCACATCTTCATGCTATGAAAAGGATTTTTAAGTACTTAAAAGGTCAACAAAAATTAGGCCTTTGGTATCCAAAATATTCTCTTTTTGATTTGGTAGCATACACTGATAGTGATTATGCTGGAGCAAGCTTGGATAGGAAGTCTACAATAAGAAGTTGTCAATTCCTTGGATGTAGATTAATATCATAGCAGTGCAAGAAATAAATAGTGGTTACAAATTCCACAACAAAAGCTGAATATGTGGCGGCTTCAAGTTGTTGTGGACAAGTACTTTGGATTCAGAATCAACTACTTAATTATGGGTACAATTTTATGCATACCAAGATCTTTATTGATAATAATAGTACTATTTGCATAATTAAAAATCCTGTTTTCATCAAAAAAAACAAAGCATATAGAGATCAGACGTCATTTTGTTAGAGATTGCAATGAAAAGAAATTGATTCAAATGGTCAAAATCCATACTGACAAGAATGTTGCAGATTTGCTTACAAAAGCTTTTGATATAAGTAGATTTCAATATTTGATTGTTAGTATTGGAATGATGAATCTTTGTGGTATATCCTATATCATAACACGGGGTCGATTCTTGGATTTGGCTAGTTTCTAGATAGAGAAACACCAGAAAGAATATTCTAGAGAGAGAAAATGTGTTTCTTTATAAATGAAATAATAACTAGCTTACCTCTTCCAAAGTTGGAA
>BQNB010065612.1:15164-34876 GCA_026074375.1 Tanacetum coccineum
AAGTACTTAAATTTTGCTTATTCTTATAGCTTGTAGGTCAAACTTAATCTGTTTTTAGGTTTTGAGATCTAGCTTTTTGGTTTTCTAGCTTAAAAATTAGCTTAAAAAGTGCTCATTAATCTGTTTTCATAGTTTTTCTCAATAACTGCTTATTTGATTTCTGAACTTATGGCTTATTAGATTTGCTTAAATTTTGTTTAGTTTTGCTTATTAGGTATAGGATAGGATTTTTTTCCAGCTTATTTGTTTTTCTTTTGCTTAATGAGTCCAATAAGTTAAAACAATTTTAGCTTTAAAGTCATTTAGTGCAAACTTTCTTATTGCCCTTAAGTGCTTTTAGCTTATTTTGTTTACTTATGTTTTGTCCTAAGAACTTATTGAGTCTAGTATTTCATCTGTTTTTAGCTTATTTAGGTTTTAAATAGGTCTAGCAGTTTTAATTCATGAGTAGCAGTATTAACTCTAAAAGTTAGTACTGCTGGTTTCAAAAGCTCATTTATTGCTTATTTGTGAGTCTTAGAAAAAGTGTTTTTTGCAAAAGTTGCTTATTGTCAGCTTTTTATCAAGTGTGCTTAAAAGAAAAATAAAATAAAAAGTTTTTGCAAAAAGCAAGGGCCAGGACTCGAACCTGCGACCTTGCCTTCTCAAAGCCTCAACACAACACTCCTTAACCAACTGCCCTTGGGACTTTTTCAAGTATTTACTTACACAATTAATTTGTTATATGCATTTTAGGTTTAAGCCATTAAGCCTTTTTACGCTTATTTACTGCTTATTCGTTTAGCAACTTTTCCAGTTTTCAATTTTCCTAGATTCTAAATAGTTTAAAGTATTTTTCCTAATTTTTCCAGAATTTTAACAATTAGTTGTCTATTTTTAATAATTAATTTAGATTTAAATAGTTTTTAATTCATAATAAATAAAATAAAAATCAAAAAAATATAATTCTTTTTTTCTAAAATTATTTTTCATCATTTAGGACTTTTAAAAATTAAATTTACATTCGTAGGGCTTAAATTTGTTTTACTTGCTTATTAAGTCGCGTTTTAGGATTCCCGTTATCGTTTTTTTTTGTTTGAGTCGTAATTGTCTTATTTTTTTGCTTGCCTTTACTTGTTTTTGCATTATATTTGTAGAAATAGAAAACCAAATCAAAATCTGAAACTATTCAATTTACGCGATCACAAACTTAACCGATTCTCAATTCGCACTTCGTCGGGATACAACTCGGAAGGTTTTGAATTTTACTTTGGATAAAAGTAATCTTCTTAAATCCTTACGGAATACTTATTACTATACTATTATTGATATTATCCTTATATACGTATTTGGAGACCAATCAGTCCCTAAAACACAGGGTGTTATATACTACATCTAAATACCTTATGATTTTGTTTTGCAAGGTGAAATCAGCTGCAGCTAAAATGGCGCGTTCCAAGTCTGTTTATCAGCATACAATGGGACGAGGTGGATACATATTTTATCTTTCTCGATTTATTAGAAAAAAAACCAAAAATACTTTTCCTAAAGTATTTCAAAAACCAAAAAAATTGAAAAACAACAAAAACAACCGTTGTGTCACTTGTGAAATCGGCTCACTTTTAGATTACAAACTATAAGAGAGGTATAAGGAGGGTTGATCCGACGAACTTCGACCCGAAAGGAGAAGGTTTTTAATAGCTTCGCGCTTACCCGCTCCTCCGCTTCTTTGTGCGTTTTCTAGAGAGCTACCGTACACTTGTTTGATTATCGGTTACAAAAATATTTTTCTCTTTTTTATTTTCTCTTATTTTGTTCTTAGTGTATGCAAACTCGCTCTTCGTCAAAATTCGTTGGTGAACCTTCTACGAATCCTACTTCTACGATTCCGAAACGTCGTAATCGTAGACGTTCTATACAAAGAGTCGAACCGTTTTCTCTTGTAGAGACTCCCGTAGTTACGATGGCCGATCAACGTACTATGGCGGAATTACTCCGTGCACCCACCGAGGGTTATGCGGAGGCAATCGTAGTACCACCCATTCCCGCTGAGCATTTCAAGCTCAAGCATAGTCTAATCAATCTTGTAACTTCAAAACAATTCTTTGGTTTTGAGAAAGAATATCCTCATGCTCATATTCGATATTTTAACAAGATTACTTCTACGTTGAAGTACAAAGATGTGCCCGAGACATCGATTAAGCTTATGCTTTTTCCATTTTCTATCGATGGTCCAGCCCGGATTTGGCTCGACAAAGAACCTCCTCATTCTATTCTCACTTGGGACGATCTTGTGTCCAAGTTTATTAACCATTTCTTTCCTCCCTCAAAAACAACAAATCTCCAAAATAAAATTTCAAATTTTTAACAAAAGTTTGAGGAAACGTTTAGTGAGGCATGGGACCGATTCAAGGATCTTCTTCGTGCATGCACACATCACGGTTTTACCGAATTGCATCAACTCGATACCTTCTACAATGGTTTAAACTCATCCGATCAAGATTCTTTGAATTCTGCCGCTATTAGGCAAACTTTTGAAAGAAGTGCTCAAGATGTGTTGAAAATCATTGAAAACAAGTCAAAAGTTCATAATTCGAGAAACAAACCGATTGTTTCTCAATCCAAAGCAAGTAATGTTGATTCTACAGAGGTAGCCAGTGCCGTAAAGCATAGTGCCGTGACTAGTGCCACATGACTTGATGTTAAACAACATCAAGTAACCCCAGCTCCAGCTTCCATAAAAGCTGTTGAGGAATCGTGTCTTACTTGTGGCGGTGCTCAATCTTACCGACAGTGTCCTGCCACCGATGGAAACACTTTTTCGGGCTATCATGACAATATTCAAGGATATGTTTCAGCAGCCGCAGTAAACTATAATCCAGGAAATACTGGATACCGTCCTCAAAATGTAGCTAACCAAATTCGACCACCAGGTTTTGCTCAACCGAATGTGCAAAATAATCAAAACCGGTACAATCAAGGTTACAATCAAACAAAGGAATTAATCAAGGAAACCTAAATTATCAAGCTCCGACTTATCAAGCTCCGATTCATCAACCACAAGTAGTGACGACTAGTGATTTCTCAAACTACATAAAGGCAAATGATGCGGTAATGAAAAACAGGCAAACCCAAATGACCTCTTTAACAAATTTTAACATCGAGCTTAAGAACATGTCTGGTCAATTCATAAAAATGAATACCGCTTCTACTTCGGGTTCGGGTTCACTTCTTAGCAACACCGTTGCTAACCCGAGAGGTGATTTGAAAGCAATCACCACCCTTGTCTTCTTCTCTTCCTAAGGTGGTGGAACGAGAACCCGAGGTTACAAAGGATATGGTGCAACCGAGTACCGAAACATCCAACCTTTGGAAGTCCAAATTCAAGCTCCGATTGATGAGCCCGTTGTTGCTTCATAAGCTAATCGTATATACCGTTATCCTTCGAGAGCCAACAAACAAAAGCTCCGTGAAAAAGATGATTAACATCGCTTCGAAATTTGTTGATATTTTAGGGATTACATTTTCGAGCTCTGTTTCGCGGATGCTCTTCTGCATTTGCCAAAATTTGCTTCATTGTTTATATATGTCTCTTAAATTACAAAGTAAATGTGGTTGGGACTTTTGCACACAAAACATCGGTGAATGGAATTGTTCGGCGGTTTATCCTAAAAAAAAAAGTTGCCCGATAAACTGGAGCACCCCAGCATGTTTCTTATTCATTGTGTTTTTTGAGTTAGTTGTATGATGAGCACTTTGGACGATTCCTTGGTGCAAGCATCTACTTGGATGCCTATTTCCATATGGAAGTAGCTCTCACTCCCCGAAACTTACTCCGACTCAAAGATTCTTGAACTTGCAGTCCGATCATACTGTAAACTTCGAGAATTTACGAAATTTTTAATGATCGTTTTCAATCATTTGGATTTTTGGGGTTGGACTTGACTTTTATGAAAGACCTTCTATAGCACGTTTTCAATTTTGCGGCTCTATAGACAATTGATTGTTAATACGATATGTCCTGAATGGTTTTGGGTTTGACGAGTCCCGAATCTGGCATGTAGGGTCTGAATTGGCACCGTGATGTTTGGTGTTTATCTCTTTTTAGTTGGCATGGAGTGGGTAGGTGCTAGGGGGTGGTTTGATTTTGTGGTTTGTTTGTCGGTGCATTTGGGTTAGGTTGTGATGGGGGGGTGATAGCGAATATGCGTGGGGTTTGACTTGGGGGACGGGGAGTGGGCATGTATTGGAGGTTAAGGGGCTCAATTTTTGTTGTTTGGTTTTTTGTCGGGTTTTTTTTAGGAGAGTTTGCTCTTTGATTTTTTTTGTGATTTGTTGGTTTCTGTTTGTTGTTGTTTTTAGTTGATGTTTTTTGTTTTTTTTTGGTATTGTTTGGTTCATTGGTTTGATTTTTGGAGTTGGTTCTGTTTGGTGTTTTTGGGTTTTTATGTTTTTGGTGGTTGTGCGGTGTTGTTTTTTGGTTGTTGTTGGTTTTTTGTGTGCTATGGTTTTTTTAGTGTTTTTTTTGGTTTTTAGGTTTCTGTGTTCTGTGGTTGTTGGTTAGTGATATTTGTGTTGAGGGGTTTGTTATGTGTTAAGGTGGGTTTGGTCTGGTTTTTTCTTGTTTGGATGTTGATGTGAGGTGGTTGGTTGGGTCTTGTTGCTTTTTTTTGTGTTGTTTGTGTTTTTGTGTGTGTTTTGGTTTTTGTAGTTGTCTTTTGTTTGTGGGTTTGTTTGAGGGGGTGTTGGTGTGTCGGTTGGCTGTGGGTTGGTTTGTTTTTGTTTTTTGTTGTCGGTGGATTTTGGTTTTGTGTTCTATTTGTTGTTAATTTTTACGAGTTTGTGTGTGGTTTTTGGGTGCTGGGTTTTAGTGTGTGTGTTTTGTTTTTGTTTGATTAAATGTGGGGGAGGGAGTTTGACTTGGGTGATTGAGTGGGGGTGCGTGTGGTGAGTGTTGGTTGAGGCTTTCGTTTGGTTTGTTTGTTTTGTGGCCTTGTCGATGTGTTAGTATTTTGTTTTTTTTGTTTGGGTTTTTTGGGTTGTGTTGGGTAGGGTGGGCGGGTGGGTGGTTGGGTTGGGTTTGTTGGTTGGTGTTGTTGTTGTGGGGGTCGGTGTTTTTGTTTGTGTGGTGGCTTGTTTGTAGGGTCTGTCGGTTTGGCATTTTATTTTGGTTCATGGTTGGGTGGTTTGGGACATGTTGTTGGTGTTTGTTGTTGTGATCTCTGGGAGAGGTATCGGTTTGTTTTGGTTGGGGGGAGTTTATGGTTGGATGTTTCTGTTTTGTTTGTTGTTCTTTTTGCGTTTGTTCGGTTAACATAGGTTGCGTCTGTGTGTGTGGTGTTTTGTTTTAGTATTTGGTTTGTGTTGTCTTTTTTTAGTTTATTTGGTTTGGTTTTGATTTTGTTTATAAGATATGTTCTGTTGCTTGTGTGGTGGTAGGGGGATTTTTTTTGCAGGTTGGGGGTGTCTGTAGTGGCCTGTATGTTTGGTATGTGTTGTGTTTTTTGTCGGGATTTTGTGGTGTTTTTTGTTGTCTGTATTGGTTGTTGTGTTGGTGTTGATGGTTAGTTGTTTTTTGTTTTAGTTTGTTGTTCAGTTTTTCGGGTGCTTGCGCGCTGAGAGATTTTGTTGTGGGGGGTGGTTTTTGATGATTTTGGTTTTTTTGGTTTTTTTTAGTTTGTTTTTAGTACTGTGGGTTTGCGGTTGGGTCTGATGTGCTGTTGGGATGTTGATGTTTATTTGTTTGGTGGTAGTAGTTGGATTTTGGTAGGTTTTTTTGGTATTTTGGGTTTTTTGTTTTTGGGTGTGTTATTGTTTTTCGTTTTTTTTTTGTTTGTCTTTGGTTGTTTTTTTTGTTGTTGTATGTTTGGGTTGTTTTGGTTTTAGTTTGTAGGTGGTTTTTGTTTTGTGTCTGGTTTCGGTCTAGTGGGTTTTGGGTTGTGGTGTTTTTTGTTGGGTATTGGTGGTGTCGGGTTTAGTTTGTGTTTTGAGTTTTTCTGGTTTTGTTTTGTTCGTGGTTTAGCTTTTTGGTTGAGTGGGGTTATGTTGGTGGGGTCATGATTATTTTATGTTGTTTGATGTGGGGTATTGTGGGGGGGGTTGGGTGTGTTAGTTGGTGTTTTGTTTGTTTGATGTTAATGGTTGCGGAGTGATTTTGTTGTTTTTGTGTTTGTGTGTGTTTTTTATTCTTTGTTTGTTTTGTTTTGGTCGTGTGTGTTGTTGTTTTTGTGTGTTTTTTGGGTTTTTTTGGTTGTTATTTTGGTGTGTAGTGATTGGCTTTGGGTGTGGTTTGGTGTTGTGTTTTGTGTTTGTTTGTGTGGTTCGTTGTGGTTTGGAGTTGGTCTGTTGTTGGTTTTAGCATTGTGTGTTTGGTGGGAGATGGTTGTGGGTTTGTTAGTGTTGTGGGAGTTGGTTTTTGGTGTGTGGTTTCATTTGGTGGTGGTGATTTTTGTTGTGGTTTGTTCGTTGTGCTGTGGGGTTGGTTTTGTGTTGGATTTGTTTTTTTGGGGTTGGTATGTCGTTGTTGTGGCTTTTGTTGGTGTTTTTGTTGTTGGTGGTTTGTGGTTCGAGTTTTTTTTTTTGTTGTTTATCTAATTTTGTGTGGGTTTTGCTGTGTGTGTGGGTGTATGTGTTGGTTTGTGTAGGCTGTTTTGATGTGTCTCGGGGTGTTGTTCTTTGTGGTGTTGTTTTTGTTTTGTTGTTGGTCTGTTTTGAGGTGGTTTTTTGATGTGGTTAGTTTTTATTGTGGTTTCTTGGTGCTTGGTGGGGCGGGCTGTCGTGTTTTGGTGTTTTTGTTTTTGTTTTGGTTATTCTTTTTATTGGTGTGTTTGTGAGGCATTGTTATGTTTCTAATTTTTTGGTTATGTTGTTGAGTTTTTTGTGGGGCTCCCGACCTTTTGATTGTTAGTGTTGGTTGTTTTTGGTGTTTGTGGGGGGGTTGTTGGCAGTGTGTTTTGTGTATTGTGTTGGTTTGGTGTGGTGTCTGGTTTTTGTGTTGTGGTTGGGTGTTTCTAGTTTTGTGTGGGGTTGGGTGTTTGTGGTGTTGGTAGTTGGTTGATGTGTGTTGGTTTGTGGTTGTGTTTTTGGTTTTCGGGGTTGCTTTTGGTTGTTCTTTATGAGTTGTGTAGCGCGTGTTGTGTGGTTGTTGTGGTGCTGAGGTAGGGGTTTTGTTTGGAGGGGTTGTCAGCGGGGGTGTTCGGGGTTGGTGTAGGTTGTGTGTTGTTGGTTAGTTTTGTTATGTGTGTGTTTTGTTGGTGTTGGTTATGTATTTGGTTGTTTTTTAGATGGGTGGTTTTGTTTTTTGGTGGGTTTTGTTTTTTTGTGGATGGTGTTGGTGGTTTGGTTGTGTTTTTCGTTGTTAGGCGGTTTTGGTTTTCGCTGTTGGAGTGGTGTGTGTTTTTTGTTGGAGTGTTGGTCTTTTTTGGTTTTTGTATTGGGGTGTTTTTGGGGTTGGGTTGGTTTTTTGTTTGTGGGTCAGGTGGGGTGATTTTTTTTGATTTTCTTGTTTTTTAGGGTTTTAGTTTTTTATTGTTGTTGTGTATATTGTTGGGTTGTTGGTTTGGGTGTGTTGTGTTGGTTGTTGTGTGTTATGCTTTTTGGTTTTGGGTTTTATGGTGTTGTTGTTGGTTTTTTTATATCGGTTTGTTGTTTGTTAGGAGCGTTGTGTTGGTGTGTTTGCTAGGTCTTGGTATTAGGTTTAATTGTTTTTGTTTTTGTCGTTTTGGGGTGTTTTGTAGGTAGTTTGTGGGTTTTGTGGGGTCGTCTTCATTTGGATTGTTTCGGTTAGGATAGCTCTTTGCTGATGGTTTAGATCTGTTTGGTGTTGGGGTTTTTGTTTTTTGGTTTTGCTGGGGTTGGTTTGGCGTGGGTTGTATTGTTTTTGTTTTGTTTGTTTTTTGTTAGTGTGTGGTGTGTTTATCTTGGTTTAGTTTGTTTGGTGTTTTGTTTTTGGGTCATGGAGTTTTTTATGATGTGTTGGTTTTGTTCTTTTTTTTTTTGTTTGGGGTAGGTTTGTGTTTGGGTATTTTGTTGGACGTTGCGGGTTCTGTTTTGCGGTGTGTTGGTGTTTGTGGTTTGTGTGGGGTTTGCTGTGTTTGGTTGTGGTTTTTGTGAGTTAGTGTGGGGTCTCTTTTTATGTTTGCTGTTATTGGGTGTGTTATTTGGTGATTGTTTTGTGTTATTTTGTTGGGGCGTGGTATGTGTGTGTTGTGGGTTTGTGTTTTGGTGGGGTTGGGGTTTTTGTTTTTTTTTGTTGTCTGGTGTTGTTTGTTGGGATTGTGGTTGGCGGGTGTGGGTTGTTGTTAGTATGTAGTTTTTAGTGGTTTTTCGTTTTGGGTTTTTATTGTTTTTCTTCTGCGGTGGTGTGGGGTATGCTTTGTTTGGGTTTGTGGCTGTTTTTTGTTTTGGTTAATATGGGGTTTTTTTTGGGGGTGGTTCGTGTTGTGGGTTCTGGCTGTGATAGGGGATTTGGTGGTTGGTGTTTGGTTGTTGGGGTGTGAGATATGATTTGTGCTTCTTGTTGTTTTTTTTTGTTATTATTATTGTTAAGGTTGGTTTTGTTGCTTGTTTTTGGGTGTGGGTTTAGGATTTGTTGGGGGTAGGCTTTGGTGGGTTTCGGTGTGCTTTGGTTTTGTTTTTAGCGGTCTAGGTTGTTTTTTTGGGTGTGTTGGGTTTGGGGTTTGGTTGTTTGTGGGTGAGTTGTTTGGGGTGTGAGTGTGTTTGGATCGTTTGTGTTTTGTTGGGTTGTGTGTGTGTGTGGTTGGTTTGGTTTGGTGTGTTGGTGGGGTTTTGTTGGGTGTTGTTTTTTGTGAAGTGTGTTATGTTATTATTTGTTTTTTGTGTGGGGGTCGTTCTTTTGAGTGTTTGTGTGATGGCGCTCGTTTGTTGTGTGTGTGTGTTGGTAGTTTTGTTTTTTTGTGTTGTTTGATTGGTTTTTGAGTTCTTTGTTCCTGTTGTGGTTGTTTAAGGGGTGTTGGGGTTGGGTTTATAGGTTGTGGGTTTGTGGTGGTATGTTTGGAAGTTCGGTTTGTTCTGTTGGTTTGTTGTTTGTGTCGTGTTTATGTTTTTTTTTAGTTTTTTTTTTTTGTTTGGTTGGTTGTGTTTTGTGTGTTTGGTTTTTGGTTGTGTTTGTTTCGTTGGGGTAGTGGTTGGGGGGAGTTTTTGGGTGTGTTTCTTGGTTAGGTTTGTGTTTGTGTGTGGTGTTTTTTTGTTGTTTCGGTTGGGTGTGTTGTATGTTTGTGGGTGTTTTGTTTCTTGTTTTGGTTGTTATCTTAGTGGTTGTTTTGTTTGTTTTGTAATTTGTTTTTTTTTTTTGTGGTTGTTGGTTGTGGTGTTCTTTTTGTGTTGGTTTGTGTGTGCTTTGGTTGTTTTGTTGTGGTGTTTTATTGGGTTGTTTGTATGGGCGTGGTGCTGGGGTGGGTTTTTCGTGTTTGGTTCTTTATTTTGTTGTTTCGGGTGGTTTGTTTGGTGTTTTTGTGGTTGTTTTGGTGGTTCTTGTTTTTGGTTGTAGTTTTTTGTTGTTTTTGTTTTGGTGGTTCTTGGTGGTGTGTATTTTTTTTTGTTTGTGATGTTTTGTTGTTATGTGGGGAATTTTTGTTTTTTGTTTGTGTGTTGGTTGTTTGTTATTTTGTGTGTGGTCTTTTTGTGTTGGTTTGGGTGTTTTCTTAGGTTCTTGGTGTTTTCTTGTTGTTTGTTTTTTTTTTTGGTTGTGTTTGTTTTTTTGGGTTTTTTGGGTTTTGGTTTGTAGTTTTGTTAGTTTGTGTTTTTGGGTATTGGGGTCTGTGGTGTGGTTATTTGTTAAATTGCTGTTGTTTTTTGGTTGGTGTTTTTTTTTGTGTTTTGTTTTGTATTTTTTCTTTGTGGGTGTATTTGGTTTGTTTTTTTGTTTTGTGTTGATCGTTTTTTTGTGTGTGTTGTTGTTGTTGTTGTTGGGGGGTGTTATGTATTTTTTTTTATTTGTTGGGCTGTTTGTTTTTTGTTGTGATATTTTTGTTGTTGTTTGTATTTGTGGTTGTGGTGTTTTTTAGTTTTGTTTTTGGGCTTTGTTTTTTTGGTTTTTTTGTTTTGTTTTTGTGGTGTTGTTTGTTTTATGGGTTGTTTTTTTCGGTTGTGTGAGGTTGGTTTTTGATGGTTTGGTCTAGTTGTTTTGGCTTATGTGTTGTTTCGTGTGCTTGATGCTTCATTATTGGTGTTTTTTTGGGGTTGTTTTTGGTTTCATTTTGATGATATTGGGTTGGGGGCGGTGGGTTTTTGTGGTTTTTTTGGTTGTGGTCTGTTTGTGGGTTTGTTCGGATTTTTGTTGTTTTATGTTTTGTGGTTGGTTTTGATGTTTTTTTCGTTTTGTTTTGTTTGGGTGTTTGTGGTGGGTTTTGCTGGGATTATTTGTTGTTTTTTTTTGTTGGATTGGTTTTCTTGTTTTTTGGTTTGTATTTCGTTGTGGATTACTGTGTGTTGGTTGGTTTGTTGCTTTGTTGTTGTTTTTGTTTTTTTTTGTTTGTCTTGTTTTTGTAGGGAAGTGTGTTATTTAGGTTATGGTTTGGCTTATGTATTGTGGTTTGTTATTTGGTGGGTTTTGTTGATTTGTGTGTGTTGGTGGTTTTGTTTGTGTTGTTTTGTGGTTTTTATTTCGTTGGGTGTGTGGGGTGGTTGTTTTTGTTGTCTTTTCGGGTGTTTTTTTTTGGTGTTTTGTTTGTTTGTTGTTTGTTTTTTTTTTTGGGTTGTTTGTGTGTTTTTGGTGTTTTTATTTTTAAGTGTATGTTTATTTGGGTTTTTTTTTTGTGTTTGGTTACTTTTGTTTTGGGTTTTTGGTGTGGTTTTTTTGTTTGCTATTGTTGTGTGTTCATTTGGGTTTTACGTGTTTATATGTGTGTTGTTGTGTTTGGTTTGTTTTTTGTGTGGTTGTTGGTTTTTGTGGGTTTGGTTATGGTGTTTTTTTTTGTGGGTTATTTTGTTTTGCTTTGTTATTGTTGTGTGGTTATTTTTTGTTTGTTTGATTTGTTTTTGTGTGGTTGTTTTGTTTTCTTGTTTATTTTGTGTTGTTTTTTGTGGTTGGTTTTTTGTGGTGGGTTGGTTGGTTGTTTGTTGGCTTTTTTTTTGGTTCGTTTGGTTATGTTTTTTTTTTCTTCTGTTGTATGTGGGAAGTGGTTGTTGTTGTGTTGTGTTTGTTAATTTTTGTAGGGGGTGGGGGGGGGTTTGTTGTTTTAGAGTGTTGGTGGTTTATGTTTTGTTTGTGTTTTGTTAGTGTGTTTGTGTAGTTCGGGGCTTTTTTGTTTGTGTTTTTTTTGTTTCGTTTGTTGGGTTTGTGTGTTTGTTGTGTCGTGTTTCGTTTTTTGTTTGTTTTGGTTGTTTTTGTTTGGTTTTGTAGTTTAGGTTTGTTTTTAGGTTGTTATTGCTCGGGGTTTTTTTTGTTGTTTGTTTTTGTTTGTTGTTTTTATTACTTTTATCTTATTAAGTTGGGGTGTTTGTGTGTGCTTTGTTTGTTTTTTTTTTTTTCTTTTTTTGGTTTGGTTTTGTTTGTTGTTTGGTGTTGTGAGTTTTTTTGTTTTGTTTTGTTACGTTGTTGTTGTGTGTTTTGTTTGTTGTCGGTGGGTTGTGTTTGTTTTGTGTTTTGGGTTTTTGTTTTTGTGGTGTTTTGTGTTTTGTGTGTTGTGGGTTTTGATTTGGGTGCTTTTAGTTTGGTGTTTTTTGTTTTTTTTTGTGGTGTCTGTTTTCTTGGTTGTTTTGTTTTGTTGTTGTGGTGGTGATGTGTTTTATTTATGTTTTGTCGTTTGGTTAATGTTTTTTTTTGGCTTTGAGTGTTTTTTGTGTGGTTTTTGGTTTTTTGTTTTGTTTGTTTGTCATGTTGTTGTTGTTGGTGCTTCTTGGGTATTTTTGTGTGTTGTTTTTTGGGGGTTTGGGTTTGGCATTGGGGGTTTGGTTATTAGCTGTTTTTGTTCTTTTTTGTTTTTGTGTTTGTTTTTGTTTTTTGTGGTGGGTGTGTTGGTTGTTTGTTTTTTTTTTGTTGGGTGTTGTCTTGTTTGTGTGTTGTGTTTTGATTCTGCGTTTTTTTGATTGGGTGTTTACTGTTTTTTGTTTGTTTTTCGTTTTTTATGGGTATTTGTTTGTGTTGGTTTTTGTTTTCTTTGTGGTGTGTGTTTTTTGTTGTTTTAGGGTGTAATGGTTTGGTTGGGTTGTTATTGGTTTTTTTTGGTGTTTTTTTGTTGTTTTTTGTTGTGTTTTTTTTGTTTTAGGGTTGTTTGTGGTGTTGATTTTTTGTTTTGTTTTGCGTTTGGGTGGGTTTGTTCTTGGTGATTTTTGGTCGCTTTTGTTTTTGTTTTTTTGTTTTTGGTTTTTTCTGTTTTGGTTTTTCTTTAGGGTTGTTTGATTATTGTTGGGCGTTTTGGTTGTTGTGGTGTTTGTGTATTTTTTGGTTTGGCGTTTTTGTTTGTTTTTTGTTTTTTGATTGTTGCTTGCTTGTGTTTTTTGTGTTTTTGGGTGATTTTTTTGTTTTTTGTTGTGAGTTTTGTGTGGTTTTATTTTTTTTTTTGTTCTTTTTTGTTTTTGGGTTTTTATGGTTTGTGGTTTGTTTTTTTGGTTGTGGTGTTTTGTCCTGTGGGTTTGTTTTTGTTTACGTTTTTTTTGGTGTTTTTTTTTTGTTGGTGTTTGTTGGTTTATTTTTTCGGTTTTGGTGGTTTTGTTTTGTTTGGTTTTGTTGTTTTTTTTTTTGTTTTATGTTGATTTTGTGTTTCCTAACTCGCAATTTTTGTCTTTTTTTTTTGTTGTATTTTGTGTTTTGTTTGTTGGTGTGTTTTGTTTGTTTTGTTGTGTTTAACTTTGTTTTATTTTGTGTTGTTGTGTTTTGTTTGTGTGGTTTGTGTGGTTTGTGTTTTTGTTTGTTTGGTGTTGTGTTGTTGTTTTTTGTTTTTAGTGTTTCTTGCTTTTTGTGGTTTTTTGGTTTTGGTTATGATTTGGTATTTTGTTTGGTTTTTTTTGTTTTGGTTTTTTTTGTTTTTATTTTGTTGTTTTTGGTTTGTTGTTGTTTGTTGTATTTTCTATGTTTGTTGGGTGTGGTGTGGGTTTTGTGTTTTTTTGTTTAATTGGGTTTTTTAGTTTATGTTTTTTTTGGTTGGGTGTTTTGTTTTTTTTGTGTTTTGTTTTTTTGGTTTATTGTTTGTTTTTTGTTTTGTGTAGGTGTTTTGTGGTGTTTTTGGTGTTTGTGTTGTTTTTGTTGTGTTGTTTTTGTTGTGGTTTTTCGGTATTTTGTTTGTTTGGGTTTTTTTTTTTGTTTTGTTTTTGTTGTTTGTTTTTTTTGTGGTGTTGTGTGTTTTTTTTTGGTTGTTTGGTTTTTTGGGGGTGTTTTTTTTTTTTGGGTGGTTGTTTGGTGGTTTTCTTGTTTTGTTGTTTCGTTGTTTGGTTGTGTTTTTTTCTTGTGTGTGTGTGTTTGTATGGTGTGTGTGGTGAGTTTCGTGTGTTGTGTTATTTGTTTTTTTGGGACTGGTTGTTTGTTTTTTGTTTGTTTTTTGTTGTTTTTTGTGTGTTGTTTTGGGTTGTTTGATATGTGTTTTGGTTTGTTTTTGTTAGTGTATTGTATTGGTTGGTTGGACTTTCGTTCTGTTTTGTGGTTTTTCGTTTTTTTTTTGTTGGTTTTTTTTTTTTTGTTGGGTTTTTTGGTATTTGCTGTTTGTTGTTTTTAGCTCGTTGTTCTTGTTTTGTTGTTTTTTTTTTTTTGTGTGTTTTGTTTCTTTCGTTTTTGGTTTTTTGGTAGATTTTTGGTTTTTTTTTTAGGTCTGTTGGTTTTTGTGGTGTCTTTTGGTTGTTTTTTGCTTTTTTGGTGTTGTTTTTTTATTATCATGTGTTTGTTATGTGGTGTCTCGTTTTTTTTAGTTATGTCTTGTGAATTTTATCTGTTCTATTTATGTATTGTTTTTATAATATAGATATTATATAATAATAATAAAAATAATTTGTTATAAAAATAATCAAAAAAATAAATTATATAATAAATATAAAAATATAAATAACATAAAATTTTATAATAAAATATAAAAAAAATCAAAATTTTAATAAAAAAAAAATTAAAATAAATATATATAAAATATTAAAAATAAAAAACAATCAATAAATAAAAAAATAAAATTCAAAAAAATAAAAAATTTTAACAGATATTTTTTATAAATGTTATAAAAATATTTTATGAAATTTATCAATTAAATACTCATTTTATCAGAAAAATGATTCGGGAAAACAATGACGCAAGTTTTGAGAATTTGAATCATTCGTTAATTCGCTCAATGAGTCCCGAAAACCAATATATTATAAAAGTTTCTCAATAATTACACATACGGTCCTGATGACAAATATTTTACTTTTAACCCTCAATTATTATACACTTTTACTATTTCATTTTAACGTTTTCAATATTTATATTATATATAATATATATATATATATATTTTATATATATATATATATATATATATATATATATATATATATATATATATATATATATAAATACTTATAATTTTTTATTCTTTCATCTCTAACATACAAACACACACCAATCCTCTACTCTCCCAAATTTTCGGCGGACCACCTACCCGTCATCTTCTCGGCGGATTTCGGCCACCGCCTCACACCGCCGCCGGAAAAGTTTTCCGGCGGGCTTTTCCGATCGAAACCAAAAGTGGTCCTCACGACCGGATCTACCCGATCCCCATACTCACTCTCCGCCACTCGCCACCACCGCCACCCCACTGTCACCACCATCACCGCCGCTGCCTCCCCACACCGAAACCACCACCTCCACCCACGTCACCACCTCCACCCCATCATCATCATCTTGTCACCACCATCCTCATCACACACCACCAAACACCACCGCCACCTTCATGGCACCACGAAAAGGGTGCGTGTGGTTTTATTAAAAACCAACAGAGGTGCGTGGGTTGGCAGAGCACCAAGAAAGGGTGCGTTGGGTTTTGCGACAGACAAGGGTGCGTTTGGTTGGTTTCTAAGCACCATCAGGTGCGTTTGGTTGTTAAACCAACCACATAGGTGCGTTGAGTTGAAAAAACGACCCACAAAGGGTGCGTTGGGGTTCACAGAAGAACCGAATAGGGTGAGTCTTAGTTTTGAGATAACACCTGCAGGGGTGCGGCTGGTTCGTCACAGAAAAGGGTGTGTTCGGTTTATATGTTAACACCACAAGGGTGTTGGTTTTTGCAGCCACCATGACAAGGGTTCGTTGGGTTTTAATATTAGCGGATGGGTGCGTCGGGTATGGCTGTCGAAACAGCCGGAGGGTGGGGTTTTGTACCACAAGGTGTGTTTGTTGGTTCGGCTATCATTAACAGCCGGGGGATGTTTGGGTTGGCTGTCAAACAGCCGGGGTACGTTTGGTTTCGTGGTTTATCACCACATAGGGTGCGTCGGGTTTGGGTTGGTTTGGGTTTCGGGTCAGCCGCAAAGGATGTGGTCGGGTTGTGGGTTAACAACCGACGACGGGTGTCGGGTTAGGCTGTGGGACAGCCGGGGTGTCGGGTTTGGTTTGCAACGGAAATGGGTGCGTTTGATATTGTGACACCGAAACGGGTGCGTTTGATTGTGTTGACACCGAAAAAGGGTGCGTTTAATTTAAAAGCATTCGATTATTTCGTTTATATTATCGATAAAATGTATATATGTGATGAAATCTGTTTAAACTTGCGACGTCTAAATAAAATGTGATATTAATATTTAAAACGGGATTGATAATAATGTATAGGCGATACTAGATATAGTTTAAACGAGTTTTGAACTAAAAACGGACTTTGGTGCGTTTTGTAACGGATAATTGTGAGCAGAAAACGAAACATGAGATTCGGGATTCGAGACTTTGAAAAGTCAGACTTTGGTTTACAAAATATAACAAATTATATTTTGACGGACGTTTTGATATAAAACGGGACTTACTAACTCCCCAATACGAAGGTGTGTGAAACTGAGGGTAATTGGAATTACACTCGCTTTATAGAAAAAATAGGTTATTTTTAATTTATATTAAATATGAAGGTTTATTAATAAGGATTGAGCACTTTCGGTCCGTTTTGTCTTCGGCGAAACACGAAAAGTTGTTCGTAATGACCGTTTTATACTTTGCCCGAGGATTGTCAGTTTTAAATTAAGGACATAGCGGGTCAAAACTAAGGTCGGTTGATTTATTATATTAATTAATTATTTTTAAGAAACATTGTTCGTGTCTATAAAACGAAGAGTCTAAAAATAGTAACTTTCGGTAAATATTCGACATAAGCTATGATTGGACGGAAAATAGTATATATTCATATAATATACATGTAGGGTTTAGGTTTTTAAAAGACGCGACAAGTGAATTTTCTCATCACATGTTATATGTATGCCTATTAAATATTAAAATATGTTATGATTTGGGTTACGATGTACGCATCGTTGATCGTGTTTAATAGTGGTATTATTAATAGAGCGGTCATATTATAGGGTGGTCGTGGCCGAGATCGTTGCAGATTCGGTTGTGATTTATTTGGATTATTTGATCGTGGTCTTTGATCAAGGTGAGTTTATAGCCCCATGTTTTACTGGTTTTACATATATTTTTGGGGTGAGAACATGCTTGTTTACAAATGCATTTACAGGATTGTTTACAAATTGGTTTACATACTCATTTACATAGCTCGCCTTTGGGTAATACTTGACTTCATTTTTGTCACGAATGCATACTTTCACTTTTGAAATCGCCATTTTGATTAGCTAAAGTTGCATGAACTGTTAATTACTCGTGAGGGTAAAATGCGCGAATGTTTATTAGTAGATCTATTCGGATTGACAATCCCCGTTCGGGTAACTAGCTATCACTGGGAACGTCGTTTATACCATGTCGATAGAATTACGATTTGATTGGCGCCTGCGGGGGGGCCAACAATCATTACTGCCCGGGTGTTCTTGGAGGGAACACCCATGAGGGGAACATATTGTTTGCATTAATGCCCAGGTGTTCTTGGAGGGACCACCTTGAGGGGAATATACATATTTTTATTACTGCCCGGGTGTTCTTGGAGGGACTCCTACGATGGTACATTCTTACGGATTGCTTCTTGAATAAAGTGGCATACATACAAGTTACGTCGCAGTTTCTTGAACTTAGAGTAATCGTAATCATTATTTTATACTCACACGAATATTTACTATGCCTTGAATAAAGTGGCAATACATAACTTGAAACATTTATATAACATTATATTGGTCTGATTCTTGATAAATCTTTTAGGTTAAGATTGATCTTTGATGACATAAATAATGTGATCGTGCATTCTTTATAAATCTTTGGGATTTTTACATGGTACTGTGATGATACAGTGGACGAATACATTCATTTGAAATCTAACATTCATATTTAAAACTAATCTCTTGAACTCACCAACTTTAATCGTTGCAACTTTTTAGCATTTTTTCTCTGGGGGATTAGATTGCTTGGATTATTTGTTGTGCTATTGGAGTATTTACATTTTCAAGGTTTTTCATGGTTGATTGCAATTATGGGAAACTTATTATTTTGATTTCAGAAATTCAACGAGATTGTTTTTCAATACGACACGTTTTTAGAGGTTATTCTCTTGGTATCTAGCGTGTGTATATGAAGTAGCACCCCATGTTGGTATTCCGCTCTGTTGAGATATTTTTAGGGGGGTAACATAACTTCTAGTCATTAGGTATTGCAGAAGAAGTCTTATGTAAAAGTAGGGAAAGTTCATGTTCCGGCCGACTCTTTCATTGTCGGTGATTATGTTGGACGATCCTCGGGGTCCATTAATTCTCGCTGTGACCTTTTGAGGACGGCACGTGCTTTGATTGATGTTTATGGTGAAGAATTAACTCTCCGAGTTGATGATGACGCATAACTTTAAAGTTGGTCAAAACTTCGAGATACTCTTACAAGGATTTGTGTCGATTAATCGGAAAATCGATGTCATCGACGTAGCTTGTGAGGAGTATACTTCAAGAAGTTTCTCAGATTCTCGGATAGTTTACGAGTGGGAAGCCCACTCCGATCTTTAGATCTATCCTTTTATTCTTCCCCCTTCTCTCGCTACCTTTGATGAAAGAAATGGAAGTCTTATTTTGAGTATCGAGCTTTTTGTCCTTACTAATGATTTAATTCCACCAGGGAATTAATGATGAAACTTTGATAGCTGAGGGAGATCTTCTTTCTACTCAGAGAAGTTATTAAACGATAATCATCATCTCCTCTTCCCTCGAAAGAATTCTTGTTGAGGAACTTAAAATCATAAAATCTTCCATTGATGATCCTCCGGAGCTTTCTCATCTTGAGTATGCATTTTTGGAGGGTTCTGGTTCGATAAAAATAGTCTATATAAAATAAATATATATAAACTAAAATTATATCAAACAGTTTTAGTATAGGAGTATCCGTAGATAAGATAAATCACTGTAGGGAAAAAAAATAATAGTATATTTTCGAGTGTCGTTTCCACGGAGAGAGAGAGATGGAATTGAAATTCATGAGAAAATTTCGTTTGGTGCTTGAATGGCAAATATTTAGGTTTTGTTTTCTAAATCTACTTAAAAGGAAAGCATATAAAAGAAAAGCTAAACTTTTGGTTTTAAACTATTTTTACGCTACAAATTAAACTAATATTTAAAACTACAAGATTTTACTAAAAATGATCTAAAAATATAAATGACTAAAATGCTTGCTAAGTGACGTGAAAATGTTCATTAAGTGCGGGCTTAGGTTTAACGAATTAAAATGATAAGTAAAATGAAATGCTTAAAAATAAATGACAAGAAATTAAATTGCATTAAAAATAAATGACGGAATGTAAATCGAAAAGACAATACTTATGACTAAATATTTTTTAAATCTTTTTTAAACCCGCACCTAAATTCCAAATCACTAATCACTTAACAAGCACTACTAAATCTACTCACTACTCATAATGAATTTAAACATAGCATTTAAAAATAAATCTACACTAAGCATGGCAAAAATCAAAGCATATTATAAAATGATAAAATAAAAACTATACTAATTAATTGAAAAAGGAGAGAAAGTGGAACCGAATTGAAGACCCGCAAATAAATGAATACCACCCGATTTATTTAACTAAAACAACTAATAAAAGTCGGTCTAGCTAAATAAACCCTTAAGCTCCGCGCCTCATGAGTTGACCGGTGCCAAAAACATAAAACGAATATAAATAGTTAACAGTAAAATAATTATAACAATATTGGTGAATTGCAACAGCCTAAAATTCTAACATTAACAAAATGCATGCCAACACTCGTAAGCCCAATCTGAAAAAAAATCATAAACCAAACGTGGGCTAAATGTTAAACCCTTTTCTTAATTCGAAAGCCCATTAGTGATTTTTTTTAGCTTGGATTTAAACTACAAATAAGAAATGAGAATAGATGGTGCAACGTGTTCAAATTTAAAGCTAAACTACGACCGAATAAACTACCAGATCTGAACATGAGCCATGACGAAATAAACGATCTAAACGAGATTTAATCTATAACTTTTTAATAAGCTAAATTATAAACAAATTAAGCACTAAACATATCGAATAAGCAAACGAAATCAAAAATTAGAAATCTAAAAGCACTTATAGCATATTAACTACTTATCCCACGAAACAAAATAAGCCAAACGAAAAAGAAAATGGAAACGAGACATTTATTGAACAAAAAACAAAACTAGATCATCAACAAGCTTTAAA